>MU916586.1:0-13697 GCA_036418165.1 Cooperia oncophora | reverse complement strand
CCTTAAAGGAGAGCTGTAGAGGTGGCGGGGGTGCAGGAAAGCGGTGACACGTATCATTTAAGGCCTTTCCAGCTAGTTGAATAGGTCTACTGAAGAACATTCGCGCCAAACCAATCAGGTCCCTAGTACGCCGCGTACGTGATGTCGATGTGAAGCTCCTGCTAGTGTAAAAACACTCCAGAGGGATAGTGCCTCAATAGCCCTCTCGGGCGCACATGAGGCAGCCCTCGAACAAGCTGGAGATACCGTAGTAAAGACGGGATTTTCGCTCCGGTCTGGAATAGATAAAGGGCGCTGAGATGGGTAATCTACTTCGAGGAACAGTTATTCTGTTTGGATGACGGTAATCCCATTGTAGCGCACGAGGACCTTCAACTCCTAGCCCCATCCCCCTCTCTCAAAATCATTATCACCCAAAATTTTTTCAGGGAATGTTAGAAGATCTACTTTCATTTTCATGGATTTGCACTGCTCAGACTGTGAAGGCCTTAGAAATTGTAAACGTCTGTGGTAACCATCCAACTAAGTAAGGAATATCCGGAAATTTAAGACGAAGACATCAGAGCTGAGCACCGAAATTACTAGATTTAGGTCCCTTATCGCTATAAAATATCGGCTGATGATGGTCACCGCTTGGAGCAGATGCTGTTCTTTTAATCTTTAGCTCTCGTCCCACTCGGTGTCCCGATGCGCCCCAATTTATGGTACTTCCCGGTTCTCAGTCAAGCTGATATGATAAATCAGCGTCCATCTAGAAGATCGGCTACGGCAGAGACCCCGCACAACGCAAACCAAACCTCCTTCAAAATTCCTGCATGCAATTCGAACTGGACTGTGGAACATCTCAGAAAGTGTGCACATCATAAATGGAATCCAAAGCGACAGGATGGGGATCCTTTTTGGCTAGCCAGCCACTCTTTCTATTTTGGAGGGGCATGTCTACATATGTTTCCGTGTTGGGGAATGCACCCCCAATATGAGGGCGACGGACGTGCCAAGTGTGTGATGGTTGTCTATTCCTTCCTCCTCCCCCATTGAATGTTGGAGGGTATTGCTGGAGTTTGTAAATCGCAATTTGTCGGGGGCGGCGAGCGCAGCGCGGCATGAGCACGCGTTCGGCCCCATTGCTCTACCAATGGTAATCGAGCAATGATCTATGTAGGAAGGAATCAGTCACTCGTGGGAAGGCTGCAGGATGGAACGTTGATTGCAACCCTACAGGTCGCGGTGATATAAACTGCACATTGTGTGATTGTGAGGAACAACGTCCAATATATTATCCTCTTCATTAAGAGCAGTGGGAACATTACTCTAGACGTCTGCCAGCTTTCCCAGATCATTGCTTGAATCCAGTAATTATTCCTAAGATCACTTTGAAGACAAACGTCGTGTTGAAGCCCTATGATACCGATCCAAGATAGAGCTAGAATGACCACAGATCGCGCCACGGCTACTTCCTAGCATGCGCTGCGCATTTAATTCATGTACAGAATAGTAGTGGAATGTTGAATGCGATTGCCCATTTAATCGCAGGCCAGCCGTTGTACAGGTGAACGTTTTGTCCTCCTAATTGAGTGCGGTATCAATATGGCACCCAAGGTGTATGGACGTCCTAGTACTGTGGAAGACTCAGAAAAGAACAGTGATCGGATCCCGAACTACGCGTCGGTGGCGACACTTGCCTCCGCACCACCTCGCCAACTTAACTAGATATCCTATACTTTGTGATATTTTTGATTTTGGTGAAACATTTCTGTTTATTTTGATGGTGAATTTTTTTTCGCAGTAACACCAAACATCGGTTTGTTACGAAAAATATGACTGCCATTCTATGGCGCCCAGTTGCATTATGCATAAATCGGGCTATTCAATCATGAAAATGCTGGAGTAATTCATCTGTTCGAATGTATAATTTAGTGAGCTGCTTATAGTACGAATAAGCAGAAAGGGCGCTAGCTAACTCATTAAAGCACACATAGAGAGGAACTACTGTGAGTGACACTGACACAAAAAGTAAGGACGAAAAGTACAGTAGGATCACTTAAAAGGTATAAGACACGTTAAATTGGTACTCATCCTAAAAAGGGAAGTAAAACAGTTGAAAACCGCAAAAAACCTTTGTTCTACACAGCTCGAGAGCAGTATCGGACGAGTTTCCCGTTGGGGTCTTGTCAATCACCGCTACGGTAGATACGGTCGCATGTATGTACTCGTATATCCATGCAACACCGCAGATACTTAACATCAATCCCTTCGGTTCATATGTATTTAGCAAGTGAAGCGATACAAGCTCCACAACCAGTCGGACGTTTGTGGGGGTGGGCGCGGTGGACGTCCAGGTCTGCATGTTGCAGCTTGATAGGGCGCTACACCTTATTTGGTGGAGGCGCCACCCAGAGCCTGTGAAGGGCGCCGAATTCCGTCGAGCTGGGCGGATTGATCCTACACGTCTTGGGGGTTTATCCTGTTTATGCCTTTAATGAAAAGAATTATATACAATTCCCACTATGTAGCCGATACTCTAGGCATCTATTCATTATCTGTCACAAGATCACCACGCGTGATCTTGTGACAGATAATGAATAGATGCCTAGAGTATCGGCTACATAGTGATGTTACGTACGTTTGACAGAAGAGCGCTGAGGGCGGGAGACGTGCAAGAGAATCGTAAATTGACGCTTTGCCGCGTGCAGCGATGCGCGCGACTATTCTTTTATTTGCACTACGCTTTCGACTGGAGCATTGGATTGCATGTAGACAAGGAAATGGTAGACACTCAGTCTTATTCTCAACCAATACCGCCTCAAATCGCCCTCATCAGCGGGCGCGACGTCGCATGTGACGTCCACTGACGCGGCGAATTACGATTCTCCTGTTACATACCCGCTAAGGGCGACGCCTCATTTTATCATCCGCTCTTGTGTTCCCCCTGTGCTAGTGCACAAGGGATAAGCATCAACCACGCAAGCCTTAAAATCGCATCTTTGACACACGAGGCTCTGAGGAGACTCAATTCAGAGTCTCTAGTTCACAGTGTATGCAATTGAAAGAGGATGTAAAAAAACCCAAAAAACCTAGAATCCTCGGTGAATCATTTAACACAACTCAGTTCCAAAGGGTGAAAGGAGAGGGTTAAGTGGTGAACAACATCTTCTCAGGGCTGAAGAATTTTTGCGACTTCTTCCGGAACAGAATGAAGAGTTAGATACCAAAAAAGTTCCGAGTTGCGGGTAATTATATACCCACCTCGGGTGGGATTCAAACTCATAATCAAAAAAGTTCCGAGTTGCGGGTAATTATATACCCACCTCGGGTGGGATTCAAACTCATACCTCCCGGCTCTCCAGACGACTGTGCTACCCGTTGTATGAATATCGGTTTTAGCATCAGTGGCATTAAATATGATGTAGAATGGGCTATATCTGATGATTGGTGGCAAAAGAGGAATAAACAACGGAGAGTGTCATCAATTTTCTCAGACCAATTTGCTACTAATTAACCACGTTTGTCTAGGAAGATTGAAAACACTGACTGTTCAGTCCCACCAACTAATCGACTCCGGGTGAATGGAACAATGCTGGCTGGTCCGAGCGAATTTCGAAGGTCGAAAACAGGAGCTAAGTAATTCAACCCCATGTACATAACAAATCAGTTCCTTGCAAGGCGAAAGAAAATTGTTAAGTGTGAAGTGAATGAAGAAGGACGACTAGTTTGAAGTCACTTCATCCCTAATGGATGACGTTTGTTAGCATCTGTAGGATTCTAACACCTCTTCAGAGCTTCCAAAAAGAGCTGATAACACGCTATTTCTTTCACGAAAACTATCAAAGACCCACCCCGGAATTATGGTTCAAGTGCTTCAAGGCTCAAATATAAAGTCTTACATGTTTGTTGCTTAATCAGCAAAAAGTAAGAAAGGAGGTAAAAGTCGTCGAAAACATCCTAAATAAGGCTCACGGACGTATTTCAAGAAGCGAGATAACGCTGAGGTCAAGAGACAAAGGATAACGAGACAGGAAAACAGCTCTAAAACGAGGGCAGTGACAAAGGTCAGTCCTATGGATGTAGCGCTTCATTCTTTGTAGGACTGTTCAGGATTGATTATCAGTGACAGTTTTAGTTTGCAACGGTATTAGTTGATATCGATACAGATTGGCGGAGCGATATCAGAATACGTGAAAAGCGGTGTTTTCCTAGAACCCGGGTATTACCACTCTCCAGACCCATTCCCGTCCACATTACATTTTCCTTCCATTCCTACTCCATACCTCAATAGATTGAGATTAGTTTTCATGGAAAGATGGGAGTTTTCAAAATATTTGAAGGAATGTGCAGCCACTGACCACTTTCTCTGCTGTTTTTGAACCAACAACAAACTGGAAAGAAGTTGATGAATTTGTCCGGGACCCGAAAGGAAACCAACGGTGTTTACTTAGTGACGCCATACGCCTTCAGGCAGCCTGAGCCCCAAAGCAAACAAACCCTAAAGTAGTTCATATTACAGTGCTACCGAGGCATCAATATGTTGGCGAACAATTAAAGGCAATTCCCGCGACCACACTTCATAGGTGATACAGTTCAAAAAAGAATTGCCGTGTGCTTGTTGACTTACTCAAGAAGAGGGAAGCTCGAAAACCGCCCGCAATAAGACCCTCTTTATTGCTATTGTCGTGATCACCGGACGAGCATAAGATGATCAAGATCAATTGTGGTCTGCAAAAGGCGACGATACAGTGACTGGAGAGGAGAGGGACCAGAAAACGGCCGGTGAGAGAGCACAGTGGCATCTTCACTATGACACGTTCGACGCAGGCCGGCATGGGCCTATTGGGTGCCAATGGGCCTAAAATCGATGCGTTTTGCTTTCTGGTTGCTAGTTTTCGACTTTTTTGTACAGTACAGCCTCTGCGGGTGCCTACCTGTTCACCCTGCACAATCCAGAGGTTTTAGCCTTAATTTATCGCGAACCGTGCCTTTAAGAATTGAAAGTTCATGAATAGCTGTTATTGTTAATCTATTAGGTTGGCGGGAAAGTTCTGTCACATTTTTTCAAATTAGACTTTCTTTTTACAGAGAGGCGTACAAGATCAAAATTATACAGCAATGTTATTGAGAGATCCTTGCCAGTTTTTGGACAGTTCGTGGATGCCATCGCTTAACAATGCACGCCGGCGCGACGCAAAGTTGGACATCATCTCAACTTTGACTTGGGCTCAAGTCGTGGAGGTTTTCTCGGCTGTATAACGGTTGAATACGGGAGGCGACTAGCAGTCAGAAAGAGCAATGTCTGGACTACACCGGTGCAAGGGGAGAGCCATCCAGCTCTATTGCATGAAGTACGGCTCGTTTTTTTGACGGGGTGTGCTGCACCAGCACGTTGAAGACGGACTGGATTTTGCCCTCTGCTTGACGATTCGCTTCAGATCTCGTAGCTGCCTTGCGTACGGATTGACCGAGGAGGCAGCTTCTTCATCCAGTAGTTTCCCGACCCAAGAGCTGAGTTTACAGGTACTCCCGAACCTCACTTCGTCATTCGAACCGTAGGCTCCCGCTCTGAAGAGCTAGCGTCGTGGAAGATTGTCTGATGACTGTAGACATTGTCCTTGTGCAGCTCCATTATTTCGGCGTCGACAGCTGCCATGCTGGCGCCAGGGTGGTAGAAGAAATAGTTTAAGGAAGCGCTTGAAGGGGTCGGTGCTGAAGGTAGCGGATAACATTCTTGTCCATAATGCAGAATAAGGATGAGCAGGAGCCGAGCCAGTGACACTAATAGAAAGATCAATCCTTAATGTATAAATGCTCACATTACCGGTTAGCCCTCTTCAGGTAATAGGCGAATACTTGGGTTCAAAAAAGTATGACAGAACTTTCCCGCCAACCTAATACTATCACAGTACCCCCTCTCCCTGCTGCACAACTTACAGTGAAATGTAGGGTTGATGGACTGGTACAGAGATTCTGGGTTGCTTCAAAGCCTAGAATGCGTTGAGTAGCAAAACTGAAAGTTCTTCATGTCATTCAAGTTCCCCGTGATTCCCCACACATTTGTGAAGATCTGAAGAGATCTACAGACTTTTTCAAAGACTTCGGCCATGGTATAGTAAACTATTCCACGGATTTTGTCACTTCATTAGACTTATGTACATGTTAACTAAGGCGCACTGACGCAGGAAGGAAAAGACGTCGAGCTTGATGAAATTTTTTTGATTATTCCTAGAGGCTACGAATGCAATAAGCGTAAAATCTCATCTCAGGTTCTTTGAAGCGTATGGCAGTGGTTCTCAGCCCGTGGTTCTGCGCTCGGACAACCAGGATATCATCCGCCTACTTATCATAGACTTGCATGACAACCGCACAAAAGCTGGCTTTCGTGTGTCAAAACCACTAGATGATCTGTAAGAATTATGTGCGAAGATTTTGTCGAGAGGTTGGTGCGATTCCAAAGTAACACTGCACTGAGAGCTGCTGCCAGGACCACCATGACCTGTATTCTACGGCCACTGGCGAGCTGGGTGAGCCGGTAGCTGGGACGAGGAGACTTGAGCGGTTGCGAAGCGAAGTGTCAACAGAACTCTTCGCTCCGTTACCACTTTAGGCGAACAGAACACTTCGTTACCGCTCAAGTCTGCTCTTCCCAACGGCAGACTCACTCAGCTCACTTTCAGCCTTACAAGATTGGCCATGCCACATCAAGTCAATGCCAGATCACGTTAAAGCGTATTCGCCACGAAACTGTCGACCCTTCGGTAACCGTCCTTGTTCTTCTTAGGCTGAGTTCATACTTTGCAGGAGCGTTTACCAGGGACCACCAGCAACCATCCGTCTTTCGAGCGTCCGTCAGCGACTAGGGAAGTATAGATATCAATCTAGCGTCTACCAGCGTCCACCAGCGACTAGGAGCAAAGTATGCGTAAGTAGGAGGGTAAAGACTGGTGGCAGAGTATGGGGAAAGCAGGAAGGAGGAGACAGCTGGATCAAGCGTCGCAGAATTGTAGCGTGTGCAACCGCACCGTACTACTACATAGTACCGTACCCTTGGTTGCTGGCGGACGCTGGTAGACGCTGCAACGATATCCAAACGTCCATCGTCTCTCAAGACAAACTTCCCTCGTCTCTCAAGCGCTGACGGACGCTTAAATGCTAGTGGACGTTGGTGGTCGGTGGAAAAACACACCCATGCGCGTATGGCGCGATATGACGCCACCGCGCCGGCAGGGCGGAGCGAAGGGCATTGGCCTGCGCCTTCGCCGCTGTGCTCCAGTCAGCAGCAGCTTTCACGTGCCAGGAAAAATAGGAGGGGAAAAAGAAGAGAGAAAAGAGGGATGAACAATTAGTGGATGCCTTAGGTGAAGTAATGGTAGTGGTGAGCAGAGAATACAGAATAGTCGCCTACAAGGCTTATACTTAAGTACATGAAACTGGCGAAATGGTCAACTTCGACTGCGAAAACCACAACAGTTCTTACGCAAACGTTGTAAGGTGAGGACGACGAAGGTTTGGCAAATTGCCAACAGCTGGTTGTGACCTTATAAAGTTATAACGTTTAGCTTAGGAGCTGTTTGTGTCGTTTTTACAATCAAGGGGAATGATTTCGCCAGTTTCACCATTGACTGAGGTAATTCGCCCTGATAGTCGACTCTTTTGTACTCTCTGGTTACCACTACCACTACTCACCTACAAGCATCCACTTGTTCAATCCTCTTTTCTCTCTTTTTTTTCTCTGTTTGTTTTCCTTCCACACAGAAGCGGCTGCTAAGTGGCAGGCCACCGATCTTCGCTCCGCCCTGCCGCCCTGTATACGGTGACGTTCAGAGGCCGCCGCAACGCACATGGGTGAGTTTCTCCCTCCTCCGAGTCGCTGTTCAGGGCACATCATTGGTTGGGAATTCTAATGGAGTCTGTACGCCCCCCCCCTCCCAAAAATGACCAAGTACGACCCCCCCCCCTTTACAACGTCCATGAAGCGAGAAAAATCAACTATCAAAATAAATTTTTCCCAACCCAAATACGACCCCCCTCTCCTGGCGGCCAAATACGACCCCCCTATTGGGGATTCCCCAACAACGATGTGCCCTGTCGCTGGGAAGCTTTCGCAAATTATGAACGCAGCCTTACTTGGAGTAACATTTGTTCCGTGAAGCTAAGACAGGAATAAAAATCGATGATCAGAAAGAACTTGAGAAAGAGAGTTAGGTCTCTAGGACTAGCAGCTCTCTGGACTCTGGCCTTCTTGTGCTCATTGTCTAGCTATGCCTTGGATATACTAAACAGGACTACGACCGTCATTATTTTGCCGATCGAGATCTGAGAAATAGGCAGGGAATCTATTAGTGCCTTTCGTGTAGAATGTGGAAAAGTCCGTAGAACATGCCTTTCCACTGCTTTGCTTCACATGTTTGCTATAATTTATTTATTTACTAGCGTGTTTGAAGGCAAGCGGTACGATAAGTCCTCCAGGCATTTGGGACTAATACTCCAAGCAGGACAGCATTCGGCGCCCCTGAGCGAGAAGCGTAGCCCTTTCTCTTAGGAGTGGTGCCCTTGAAGGTACCTCATCAATTTGCAACATAAGGACCTGTTCGCCCACTGCGCCCGCGCGTCCACAAATTCCCAACAATACTGATGCTATCGCTTCATTTGCGAAGTACAAGCGAAGGGACAGACATGAAGCGGCTACGGTGATGCATGGATATATAAGTGCATACATGCAGCCGCTACCTACCGTAGCAGTTATTGTTATGATGCTGACGGGAAACTCGTCCGAACGCTTTCTGAGGCCCGTGCAACAAAGGCCTCTTTGCAGGCTTTTGACCGTTTCGCTTCGCCTTTTTGCCATTTTTTCCACTAAATATCACGGCTTCCATTGTAAGACGAGTGCCGATTTTCGTGCCTTACGCCTTTGATATGTCCACATAGCTTGTCTGTTCATAACGCGAGAGCGGCTTGAAATTCTTTGGCCGTAGCCTACATAAGTTCGTTTGGACCGGAGAAGAGAGACTAGATGGAGCCTGTACACGTGACTAATGGTAAAACTCAACTACGATTGAGAACTCATTTACGACCATTCGAAAATCATTCTGAAACTCACAAAAGCCCGATTTTTTTTATTCTAGTTCATATTAATTGTGCTTGTTTTCCATTTTCATCAGTAGTGAGCATTAAACTCAAGAAGATTTGCAGCTGCAGAAAACGTTAGGGAAGGGGCGGGCTGACCAGCAGAGCAGGTAATAAGGTGGCTTCGCAACCAGAAAAACATTTCTCACGAGGCTAATACGTTTCCTTTTTGCAATCAGTTTCCTAGACAAGCAGAAGTTTTGCAGGGAATGTACTGAAGGCATAAGGCACGCTAGGCTCGGTCTGAAATGATAGCAGGGGTGCTATATAAATGGGAAATCGGCGAAAAACGAAGTGAGACGGTCAAAAAGACCGCAAAGAAGCCTTTGTTGAGTGATTTCAGACGGGTTTATTGTTGGCATCGTTCCAATCACCACTACGGTGGATACGGCGCCATGTACACTTGAAATCCCTGAGATGAGGTAGGCGTGGCTGCGTACTTCAACTAAACGTCGTGGTGGCTATGCTTTTGGAGAGATATTTTCATTTTGACCCAAATGTGGTCACGTCTCTGTTCAACAAAGAACAAGATGGCGGTTATTTCAAAGGAATATCCCACGAGTTCTGTACCATCTCGAATGCCACGCCTACCCCGTCTAAGGATAAGGATTATATGTACCCACATGTCCTACTGTACCGCAGCCGTTTCATAGGGTACTTCGTAAATTAAGCGACACGAGCATCACCAGAAGTCGGATTGTGGGCCGGCGTGCGGGACTGGTGGGGCGCAGTGAAAAGGCGCTCCGTAGCGCTCCGTAGCGTTAGGGGTGGAATTCTAGCTGCTAGAAGTATTGATCTAGGTATTTATCGCGTCACTTATTTTTAAAGTGAACGAGCTATTTCAGCTAAGAGGCAAATTATGTACCATGCCTTTAGAGTGTGTATGCTCTGGAAGTCTATTCACTTTGCAGAAATGTTTTGTGGACTCTCGTCGCGAAGCGGCTGAACTGTCCTCCGTTTTATTTATCTGCCCTGTATGCGCTCGGGTACAGGGCACGCAATCGCTGTGATGATCACAACAGGTGGGGGTCGCCTTTGACCGCGGGGGGGGGGGAGGTCGCATGATCTGAGAAAAGTTTCTTTGTCGGTAGTTGGTTTCTCTTGTTTCACGGACGCTATAAAGGGGGGGGGGTCGTATTTGGCCGTTGTTGGGAGAGGGACTGCCAAAGATCTATACACACTACTATATCCGAAAGAGTTGAAAATGATAGGTAAATCGGAATCGTTACGACCTCCCCTCCCCTCAACAGCAAAATTTTGGGAAAAACCAGAAGGAACTTTCGGAAAAACGGACGAGGTTAGCGAAAATTTGAGAAATTTTTTCTGTTTCACATTGGGTATATATCCCCCACCCCTCCCGACGAAAAATTCATGGCTAAAACTGAAAATTTTTTGGGAAAAATTGGAAAAAGTGATAGGAAGATAGGTAAATCTAGGAAAATGGTAGGTAGCATGGGGATGGGGTCATATTTAAGGATAGAATTAGAGGGAGGGGGGTTCGTATTGTTTCGGGAAATGATCACAACGCGATGGCGTTCCCTGCTGGTATATCAGTCCATAACCAATGCAAGAATAAGAAAAAATTTTTACAGGCAGCTTAGTGAGTAGAGCAAAACGTCGAAAGGTATGTGCACCTGGTAAACCATATTTGTTCGATTCCATGATGGACTGACTAGTCAGGGTGACCTACCTATCCGATACGAAATAGTTTGAGTAGATAGGTGTAAAGCGGTTTTGAGAGTCTCAAAAGAATCATAGAACCAGAAAAATTTGGCCACCTGAACGACACTGAAAGGGTAGAGATGTGACAACTGAATTGGTTGCATTAAACTGTGTTTTCGGCGAACTTCAGTAGCTCTGCAAAGCAAAAATATCCAGACATACAGCTATCAGATTGATGACAGGAGGACCTCAGCAATATTGCTCCTTGATGGTTTTTTCCCTTTAAGAAGGCAATTCATACATTTCTAATAGGTATGTTGACGAAAACATGGAACTCCTTACGAAAGAGAAACAGGATCGAGTAGCAGAATAATAAAATTTTCTCTACACGCAAGCTATGTACGAAGTAACACTCAAGGATAAGTGTTGACAACGCTGAAGGGTTGTAATTAGCGGCCGATTGGACAAACTTGTTGTGGTCAACTGTCAGAGTCAGTCTAGAAGTGAAGTGATCCTTCATAGGACATGGACAATTTCGTGAAGCTTTGGTTGGCCCACATCGTTAGCCCGAAACGCAGCGAAAGCGATACATTTGCAGTTCTCACACCAGGACCCAAAGACTGAAGGTGACAGTGTCCGGCCAACTAGCTGAAAATGCGCGAGAAGCCGCGACTCTGGGCTAACGTCCGCCCGAGCATGCTCCAGATCAGTGGATCGAATCTTACAGAAGCTGACTAAACGATACCTCATATAGACTCCAAAGCGAGACTTAAAAAGAACAAGTTGAAATATGAGTGATCCAAAATTGGTCCAGAATTGATCAAAACACTGAGCTTCTCATAGATTACCATTAACAAGTAAATAAAAACAAGTAAAAACACTCTGAAGAGACCATTCGTGTTCAAATGGTGCTAAATACAATCTCGACGAATACGCGACGCATTAAAAAATTTAGAGGGTATCACCCAATTGTTTGGTTTTCGACGACCCGCAGCAGCAAAGGTCGGTGACACATGCATTTACATGCCAAGTTGATGACGAGTATGGAAGGATAAAAAGGGGTGATGTCCCTGATCAGTCCCTTTTTGGAATGCGCCAGACATTCCACTCCAATTCAGAATCATAGAATGACAATTACTTGCAGGAACAGGCAGAGTATAAGTTTGAACTCAGGAAAAACTGCTGCAATTTTTTCGGAAACGGAGCGGTGGAAACCACTGGTCTGGAATTAGTGTGGTCGGGATTCTTTGGATTATCGCGACCTTCACTATCCAAAACGCATATGGTTGCTGAATTCTGGTCTTTTTAAATGAAGAAAGATAGCAGGTGGTGCCGCTTGCCGCATGTTTGGTCGGTGGGATCGAATTCCTGATTAAATCTTGTGCTGGCTAACCAAATCTCCCATTCTGGCAGAATCTTCTGATTAGTAACGAGCTCACCGGGGAGGTTAAAAACGTTGGTTCACACATCGAGCGGCCCAAAAGCCACTGCACAGTCCGATATGCGCTCAATGATGGTTCAGTTTAGTCCAGTGGGAGAAGAATGTGTGGCGTATCCCGTGGCGAAGAAGTTGGCGTATCCCGGAACAAGAGTTTTTCTATCTTCACAGTGTTCCTTTACGGCCTGAAAATTTCCTTTCTAACGACCATAGAATAGGAATAATGTGTGGTATGCAGCATAGAACTCCTATAGGGGGAGGGATATGAGGGTTCGCTTAGAGGCAATAAATGTGGACTCACAAAAACACGTGCGCTCTTCATCCTCAAACAAGAGAGAAGCGACCAAATATGTTGTTTTCCGAAAACTGAATAGGATATCCTACTTAAAAGCTGCAGCCAGCCAGAAAAACACGTCAGAAACAAAGTAGAGAAACCGCTAATATTTTATAGGTCGAAAAAGGGCAGCTATTCTCGAAACAAGAATCAAAATGAATTATGCACAATGGGGACAGCAGGATGCACAGATGGATTTTTGTGTAGGAAACGAAACATCCACAAACAGCTTTTGCCTTCCAAAAATCAAAGTGGGCAGTGCGAACTGGCATATGCCTCGTTCCCCACGCTCCCCCCCCCTCATCCGATCCTCGGATGAACTTCAGCACATCGAAACGCGAAACTGCGGCGAGGGTGGCAAAGGAGACTTGGCAAACGGTGTATAGTCCGAGAATGCATCAACTTAGAAGCCTACTGATTCCGTGTGACTGCTGTGTGCCAGGTCAACTGGCTAGGGACACTCTGCTTCTTCGCTCGCAATGTCGCGGATCGGACGTTCTGATCTTACCAGATAGGGCAAAGATAGTGCAAAGAATGGGATTTGGTCGAGATTGTGCGTTCACGTTGCGGCTTAATTTACCAGAAAGTTCAACTGCCATTTGACCAGCATGATGTAGCACCTCATCTTTGAAATGGTTAAACCCTAGCGTGAAGTTCAATCACGTGACAACTCTTGCTTTCGCCGCGTCGCTACGACGATTTTCCGCATCACACACAGGGGGGTTCCTCGGCAAGGCGTGCTTTGATGCCTGGCCATTCAGTGAAGTCGTCTTTTTTGCGAAATAGTGTTGGGTACTGCACTGGTAGCGTTTCACTGTCTCCAACAGCGGTGCACTTTCAGATCTACGTTCTACGCGGTAGTCAGTGCCCCCGAAAAAGAAAGGCAGTGCTCTAATAATAGTCCGAAGACCTCAAAAATCATGTGGCCAGCAAGAGTTGTGGTGTGTTGTCGTTTCCCCATACATCGGACAACACCCGAGAATTGAGGTTGCGTTAAAAATCGACGATAGTTCCCATTATTTAAAGGCACAGTTCGCGACCGCAAATTGCGGGAAACGGAACTCAAATAGGCACAAAAAAGTGCTAAGTATCTGATTAGCGGAGAAAAGCAGCAGAAAAAGCAGTCCGAAATGTTATAGAGAAAGATAA
>MU916584.1:0-11522 GCA_036418165.1 Cooperia oncophora | reverse complement strand
GTTACTATTACAATTCTTTTGATTTAACTTTTTGTAATCCGCTTCGACAGCGCCGTATACTCAATATTCCCTCAGTGGTTTAGCCTATTAACAACAATCCATTTTCCTTCCTCTTACACGTATTTAGTACTCACATCGTGTTATATCCTTCTTTCATTTTTCTGTACAATTCCTCCTCATCTTGATTGCATGAATTTTGCAGTAGACCTCCCTTTCCCTCGTTTTGTCCTGTTTTTCAACTCTTTCCCCCTATGTAGTCCATGTCCTCATGTCGTCAACCCTGTCGCACTGACGAGCCCGGGGTTGGCTAGACAATGATGATTCGTCTGCGATAACGGGCGAAACGGATCATCTGTGCTTTGGAGTGTATTCCTTTCCCAATATTTTGTTTTTTTTGCTTCTAATACAACAGTACCGACATCTGGTACGATTCACCCCAATAAGGACTCGATCTCACGCTTTCCAGGCAAGTGCGCTAGCTACTACCCCGCCCTGGCTGCTTCCTGTTCCCTCAGCTTCACTGCTTCATAGCAATGCATGTCAAGAAGAGCTCATAGATTTTAGCTAATTTTTGGCTGATTTTTTAGTTCAACAGTCTTTTTGTCTGATTTTTTGTCAGATATTCTGGTGTTGTGTTCGTTATTCGAGCGCTGTCGACTGTGTTTTTCTCGATCGGTATGAATGTTTTCGATATGCAGCATACCAAATTACACAGCTTCCATTCACTGTACTGATATTTCTCCCAATATTATCATTCATTTCATGATGTCGCTCGCATTCGATGTCGTTCTTCCTTTTCTACACGTCGTGCGTTGGGGGACCCCAGCGAGGAGGGGGAGGTCGTGTTTTGTGGAAATGTTCTTCAATAACAGGACGTGCCTTGCCCGTCGCTCTTCAACCGGATGCTAGCAGCATTTCCGTTTCTTTTCTCTGTTGCAAGCCAGTACTCCAATGAATCGTGCTCGCTCAAGGACACGATGCGATTCGTTTCACTTGTACAAAGCTTGAAGAAGTCTGACAACCGAGGCATCGGTGATCGTTCAACGTCCCGAGGATCTGGTTGACATCCGTTACGGCCCAGTCGTGGAAAGTGGGGTGGAAAATCGCATGACTTGCCCTGCCCATCCATCGATCATTCGATGTTATTTGTCGTAGAACATAGACTTCAGAAACACTATTACTATTAGGGAGCACATTTTATCTTGGTCATTGGCATTTTACTAGATGGTCAGAGGAATTCGGAGCTTATCCTACCCGGTCGTGTGGTAAAATGCTTATTGTCTACCACCATGCGAACATCTTCTTCTTTACAGTGCTTAATGTCGCTAAGACGTGAGTAGCGCGGCATTTGAAACCTAGCACCCACATGGGATAACTCGTTGGGATATTTCAGTTTGAGACAACTGTCATCTTGTTGTTTGTTGGAGAGAGACACGACCACAATAGTGTCGGAATGAAAATGCCTCTCCAAGGGCACCGCCACCACCATGTTTAGTGGAAGGACGCGGCCACGCCTACCACATCTCAGGGCTTCGAGTGTATGTACCTTCCAAAGCGTTCAATCTGTAACTTGTTGTAAGGCTTACGTCTTATAGCGTGTGCACCATATATATTATCGTTGATTACCATCTTCCTTTGTTGGTGTTAACCTGCATTTGAAAATAAGAAGTGAGTGCCTCGTAAGGAGCACCCACTACCCCGGCACAATTACGTGGAAACAATTCTCCCTCTATCCCACGGAATAGTAGAAGGCAGTCTTCGCGTTCAATTCGCAGGCTCCTTCCTTGGTCAGGTAGTCTGGCTCTCAGTCAATAAGACTATCCCGCTTCGCGGCTTAACCGTAAGTAACGAAGGCGCTGTGGACCTCATGAGTGGCAGTTCTGACACCCCCTAGATGCCCCGCCAACCAGAGCTAGAAGTCCATTTTCCGTCACAAATTTTGTCACATTCCTGTCACAAGTCTGTTTTTACACCGTGTTTTTCGTATCTTTTTCCACTTTTAAATGGTATTAGCATAAGATGGGATTAGTAAGCCAGAGGGTGCAGGATATCGCTTTGCTGGCACAAAATAGCAGGTCCAGAGAACTCTTCCAGAAAGGCTACCAGGTCCTAATATAGGGTGTTCCTCAGGATTTTTTTTGCTTTCCTGAAAAGTCAAATTCATTGACCCATAAACTTTATTTTTTCATCGACCCCAATCTACTGGCTCTACACATTTCAATTAGAGTATTTTGTAATAGAGTAAGGTATCTGGTACGTTTCGCCGAGCTTCTCCATCTCGCCTTTTCTGCGCACAAACTGATAATTCCTCATTTTTACGGTGCCTAGAATATGGCGATGAGGACGCTGGAACGCTTTTTTCACCTTTCCCCATGACTGTTTGCTTTTCGAAGTTCTATGCGAGGAAATTCCCATGACTCATTCAACGTTGTTTGCCCAGTCGAAAGTCGAGGTCAATCCTCCAAGCAGTTTTTGTCAGTCTCCCTCACTGCTGTGGCAAGTATACTCTAGGGCCCATCTATGAACAAGGTTTATCGTTTTCGAACGCAGCTTTTTGTGATCATTCTTTCACGTTTACGCCACCGTGGAAATGTGTTTTCAATCCCTTATTGTGCTGTTATTGCCTAAACAAACATCCATTCTGAGCTGCCACAGCTGCTTCTATCGAAAGTCGGTGAAGACATTGGTGTGCGGAAACGACCCATCAAATTTTCGGGTACGAGGAAATTGCTGGCCATAAAATTGCGTTTTCCGGAAGCAGTCCTTTCGAAAGCTTTGAAAGTTTTCACAAAAGAGACCCCTCTTCCTCTCATGCTACTACAAAAAGTAGCTGCTATCAAAATTGTAAATAGCGGTTGAAGTATATTCCGCGCTAGCAACTCTTTCATGGGCAAACGCTCGCTAAATTTGTCAAAAAATCGCAAAAAGCATTCAAAAGAGATCGGGTGTAGTTGAAGTCGTATTTCCGGCATCCTAGACACTTCTTCTACCAACTAAGTAATCCATGGCGACACGTCCCTCGGATGTCATTGGAGCAGTCTTCTCCGTTGTTGTTGTGGAAATAACATTAGGGGGGGGGTCTTATTCGGCCACTGTGGAGAAAGACGCTCAGCGCTACATGGAATTTTCCATTGATTTTGTCCGCTTAGTGAGAGCTATTGCTTCATATACCTTCACTAGTCAGTATCTGAGAATTTTACCATTTCTGATAGCTGATAGCAGACGTCAAACTGCAAAAAATCATGCCTTTGACATAAAATTTTGGAAAATTAAAAATGTGTTGAAGGGTCGGGCACGAAATTATGGGGGGCGTCGTACCGAAACTCTACTTCCAAAGAGGGAAAGGTGGTAATGGGATCGCCATCCCATATATCCCGATGACGTTTAGTTGATGTCGTCGCAATCAGTCGGGACACTGTCAGGAGGGGTGGAGTGGGTCCGTCCCGACTGCATTTTCTACTAATAGTGATCGGTTAGTGACCGATTTAGGAGGGAAATAACTAGCATTGGGCTCATCCCACGCCTTCCGACTCCGTCCTGACTGATTGCGATGACATCAATGGTATCCTGCGGGGATAGCGCAGTGGCAAGTGACAAACCTGCTACGCACGCGGTCTTGGGACCAAATACCAGACCGCATCCCCCTCAGGCCAAACAACCCTTCTATCCTCCGGAGCGATAAATTGGTGCCATTCCCCGGATAAGCCTGATTTGTACAGCGGCTGGTCACTGCAGGTCATTGTAGAGCTCACATCCCATTCAAAAAGCCACTACGATTCAATATGCGCCGAAATAGAATAAATAGAAAATAAATAAATAGAATATGCGCCGCATGCCAAAAAGAGACTGACTAACGGCGAAGGCCTTGTTCTTTCTCATTGTTTGTATATTTGTGTAATACCTTTGCTTTCCTCAGTGAGCTCATTAAGAGCCTACCAACTGAGGAAGCGACTTGGCTAGATCTTCATCGCTCAATGCATTGAAGTGCTAGTAGGAAGATAGAGAACGATAGAACTGTCTAGGAATGGCTCGTCACAGCAGGCTGGGCGATGCTCCTCAATAGTTCGGTATGACTCGGAAGAAAACTGGGTGACGAACATAGTCGGGCTTTGTTGAGAAACAATCTTCCTGATTGCTTACCGTACTCCTAATAACTGTTCCGTCTTCTTAGAACACGATTCAGGGCATTCGTTGAGGAATCAGCATGCCACAGTCTTGATGCGAAATATGAGAACCGCTCTGGAAGCAAATTTCCCAAGCAGAAATGGAAGCCGTTTTTATAAAAGAACAATTGATTGCTTTCAAAATGGTTCTCGTTTTTCATTTTCAAGCATCGAATGTCATCTGGCATTCCTCATCAAGCACAAGCGGCCTTTCGCTCCATAAAATATTGGCTCTGTGGTTCCCAACTTTCAGCGTGCAGTTTGATCCCTGGCAAAAACTACGCATATCTGAACTTTTGCGCCGACATCGTTCTCATATTTGATGCGTCTCGTCATTCGGGTGGAATGATGGAGTCATTAAAAGAGTAATAAAAGAAAAAACTATGATGAGGTCACATCGGCGCGTCTTTTGTCATCGGGCCAGGATTCAGTCCTCTACACTGGATGCGCTTTCCCAGATCCGTTGACAGTTTTTATCCTAGGCAATCTCAGAATCTATCTCCCGAACAGGGTACAGCATCGTGATGTGTGAACTAGTGATGTAGGTACGAACCCCCCCCCCTTCCGAAAACACCTACTTACCATACCTCCCACGTTTTCCAGTTTTTTCCTACCTAACGGCAACGGGGGGACGGCAGGGTATATAGTACACATGAAACAGGAAAAATCATGCGAAAAGTCAACAACCGGGAAAAAAATTTTCCCAACGTAATAAATTCCTCTTGAAGCCGCATACTCCCCCCACCTTCTCCCATTGACGACTGGACAATATGACCCCCCTTCCCAAGGGGAAAGTACGACCCCCTATGTGTTTCACACAACGATGCCGTACCCTGTTCCCGGAAATTTATGAAGTTTTTGTTTCTATTTTGGGAATGACCTGATATAGTTCTGGAACAATGACGTATTGGTGTTCTTTGATGTGATTTGAATGTGATATAATTGTTTTTACTTATTATCATGAAACATCAGTATATAAAAGTGTGGTATAATTTCCAATATTGAATTTTTGGATTTATTGATTTCAAGGAAGTAGTCTAGTTTCCGTTTCGCACGTGCCCTTAGACGGAAACTTGACAACATGGTATAGTCCCTCCGTGCTTATCAGTAAGGAGGGGAGGAGCAACAGGTCCAATGAGTTTAATAATTTTCAAAAAAACTTCTCTAGGAATCCTCAAGAATTATCGAATTTATATGATATAATTTCATCTTTTAATTCCCAATTTCTGAGTAGTTGGGTGGCCGTATATGTCTGTGCATTGTGTGCAACAGCCGTCCATTCCTAAAAAGGATATGAGGGTATTGCTGTGCACTCAGGGCCCTCATAGAATCTGCTTGGCCAGGCCATGACTAAGCTTGTTATCCTTCAGATCACACTGGTGAACCATTTCACAGCGAAAGGACTTATCCGGACAGAGGTTGGGATTTTTTACTCATTATGGTGATTATAAGTTCAGGTTGGGCTAATGCCGTTTGGACTCCAGAAATTTCGTCTTCGAGCTCATTTTCAAATTGCCTAAGTCACCAAATCCACTAAAAACTTGTATATAGGGGTAATTCAACATCCTGATTACGAGTATGACACTCATTCTTGGCGCTGGCGCCAAGAGAGGACACTACGATTACCTCCTGGGCTCAGCCTTAGCAGAGCGCAGGTAACCGCCAAAAATGAATGTCATATTCGTGATCAGGATGTTGAATTACCCCTATATACAAGTTTTTAGCGGATTTGGTGATCTTGCCACTTTTAAAATGAGCTCGAGCCGAAATTTCTGGAGTCCAAACGGGGCGCAGTTTGTCGACGGGAGGGGGGCATTCTGCTTTCCATAGATGTGCCGACCCATCTAGGTAGCCTTTTCTCGAGTTGACACGTTTTAGGATGGTGGCTAGACTATCTTGCACCAGCTTCACAAGGGTTCACAAGTTTTACCAGGGTGAGATTTGTAAACCGGAACTAGGGAAGCAATGGTAGTACAAAATGCCCCCCGTCGACAAACAGCGCCCAAACGGCATTAGCGTTCAGGTTGTCTGGCTGCGTACAGTACCTCCGAAAATTGCGCGTGAAGTTAAAAATATCACGTGGTGAGCTCCGGTGCGTTCCACCCGGGTAGCGTCCTGCCCGACCGAGGCAGCTAACCCGCTCGCGCGGTCACGTTAGTACTACATGCAAAGAATTTGGATGGGCCATGCAGTCCCGCAGCCCGTTGTGTGCATGAACGAACAACACAATTAATCTACGCGCAATTTCCGAGGATACTGTATGCACCCTGACCAACTGAACTTATAATTCATTGTTGCGACCTGTACAATTCGCTGTCGTTGTTACTCTAGTCACTCAGTATTCCTGCACAGCTTTTATCTCAAAGATTTATCTCCGAGCGCAGTCCTTCCTATAGGGCGACGGTTAGGATGCACGGGCGCAGTCTCCATACATGTCCGTTATATCTTCAATGTGCAGCAATTGCGTAGGTACCAGCGTTCCCAGCATCAAGAGACGTTTTCAACGGTGGAGAACAATCAGTAAGGACAGTACGGTAACTTCAGTAGGCGAGAAATCATACACCGTAATCCAAAGGAGCCGTAAATAAATCTAAATGCACACTAAGCACAGTATCTCACGACAACGACGCTAAAATTGCGTGGGTACCGCGGGTATGTGTTGCGGCTGCTGTTAGCTCGAACATTTTTGAACGTTACGGACGAAAAGAATAGGTGTCTAACTGGTGTTCTTAGCACCGATCGACACCTACACTAAACTCTTCAAAACGCTGCATTTCGCTGAGAAGATTTAACATGCTAGGTAGATAGCTAACTTTAGCTTTCGCAAAAAATGCTCGAACGCAGGCGAGAATTATGAAGCAGCCCATCGCAACCCAGTTCAAGTAGTTTTGTCTCCATTCTCAATCAAATAAGAATGTTAAGGGTTTTAAGGACAGCACAGCTGCATCGCAATGGGGAATTTTTAGCCTTACAGATTACTGAACGTTGTTGCCCACTGCGCAACTTTGTCTCCTCATTTCGGCACTGGTCCTGAAAATGCCTAGAGTATTATGAACTTCAACTGCGAGCTCATCCTTAAAGCTGCGAATAAGGCTGACTATAAATCTCGCACTCGTACCGGTTTTGTTCAAAAAAACTATGCTCGTCATTATTCCTCGGATCGCACGGAACCAACAGGAAGCAAGCAGGCACTTTTGAGCACACGGCAAAGAAGCTCATCCTTTCATTAGAACCTTATATAAGGATGTGGATAATCAAAACCACTACACTAACGAAAGAAGCAGGGCATTAATCACGGAATGAATGCGGGACCTGTGAAGGGGAAACATGCAAAACTATTTTATTCTGCCAACTTGACCAGTTTTCGGAGAAGTCCCGTGGCATTTTCATCTGGATAATGCTTTAACACGGTACCTCTGTAATGTGTAAAGACTCCACTGCAATGTCATGAGCAATTCTGTGGCACTATTGAACTATTCCTACCCCAGTCTGCAGAAATCAGGCCAGTTTTTTACCAACTTTTCTACAAGGGCAGATATGGTTGAAAATTTGCTTTTGCTCATAGGGGTACTTCGACCTCTGAACACCTATATCACATTCACTTCTCTACAAACTGTTTGGCGTCCACGCCAAAATATCCTGTACCACCAGATTCGCTGAAAACTTGTCCCTAGTGGTAATTTGACCCCTGAACATGAATATCACATCCGCTTGGGCCAAAACCGTCGCTGAGCCTTGTATACGTTATTTGACATTCTTATTACGAATATGGCATTTATTCCTGCCGCCGGCGCCAACGTAGGACACCATGATCATCTGCGCTGATCACTCATTTTCAGCCTTTACAGAACGCTTAATGGCAGTGGTATGGAGAAATAAATGCCACACTCGTGATAAGGGCTTCGAGCAACCCTATTACACAGGTTTTCATCGATTCTGGTGAGGAAAGCGCCAGAATCGATGAAAAGCGCCAGAAATTAATGATATATTGGTGATCATGCCATCGAATAACATCTGAAGACAAAGTCTTAGCGAAAACTTTTTTGAGTTTTTGGGATAGGAATAGTTCAATAGTGCAGAAAAAAGATGTACTGGAGCATCCAGCAGGCCTACAGATCTTATGAGCACTACTCCATGCAATCGTTCTATTCGCTCTCCTTCGCATCGCAACACACAGCGTGTACCCAGGCAATTTTGACGCTTTTGTCGTGAGATACTGTGTTTGGTGTGCATTCAGATTTATTTACGGCTCCCCTGGGGGTACGGTGTATGATTTCTCGCCTACTGAAGTTACCGTACTGTTCAGTAAGGAGAGGGCGCAGACAAGTATCACGTTTGGCTATGGTTTGACGTGCGGCTGGCCGCGGGCGCAAGCCGCGTATGGAGAAGGCACTCGTAGGTCGACCCTTTGAGTCCAGTTCCATGCACTTTCTGGCCGGAGAAAGCGACACGCTTCTGCAGCTGAGGACCCATTCACCTCAGCCACGGCAAGGACCAGGATCCACGTAGGCGAGTGTACAGTTTGTCGTTAAGTATCTTTTCTTGTTATACTCGTATAACGTGGGGTGTCTTCAAGGTTGAAAATCTTCATGTTTTCTGAAGCAGTTTGATTCTTCTGAACTCTCTCTAACTCTCTTCATAGGTTAGATATTGCTACGATAGAATGAGACATCGCATTTGCACAGTTCGTTGCAGAATTGGTTGTGTGCGAAATCCAGCCATCCCAACCTGATTAATACTGGGCCCAAATGCGAGTGGAAAAAGTTCCGATCCGAATTCCACAAGACTTACGTTAAAGACCCGAATGACATTAAAATGCCGATGCGCATTTCGGAGGAGAGTTGAAACGACCGCACATTCCGACAGAATTTCCCCCATGCTTGTCATTTTTCATCACTTATTCCAGTCCCTGCAGGTTTTATTTTGTTTTTTTAAGAATCAATGCAGTGCTATTTGTATGCACCGTTGCGCAAAGCTGTGCTCATGCAAAAAAACCGTCTTGGAATTGCTCTTTTACTGCGAGGGTAAGAACTTGAGAAAAGAAAGTGTTGGCTCTCACGAAAACCGATTTCAAGCATACCAACATAGTAGTTGATTTGTGATAACTAGCAGGAAGCGTGCTGGAAGTGAGGTTGTCTTGCGTTGTGTAGGAATTTCAGCAGTTTTTCTTCTTTCTATATAGGCTCAGTACGCTACCTTCTACCCTTTCTTTGATTACTCGCTCGAAATCTCCTCTTCATGGACTTTCTTGCCCATAGGAGTTGCTCAGTGCTTTGATCAGTTGCACGGCTTTCGTATTTAAGCCGGAGCTATTAAAAGGCAGCTGTAAAAGCTGTAAAAAAGCTGTAAAAAAGCTGTAAAAAACTCGACAATTGGGTGCCCCACAATCGGAGTGACCGGCAGGAATCGGCACGTCTCGAGGTTCCTTCTGCATTGCTTTTGCGCAGCAGAAACGACCTGTTTTTGGACCGAATTGTCACCTGTGATGAATGGTCATGTATGATAACAGGAGACGTTCCGGACAGTGGTTGGATTTCGACGAACCACCGAGGTAATTTTCAAAGCCGAACCCTCACGAAAAAAAGATTCTGGTCACGGTTTGGTGGTCATCGGCTGGTGTGATCCACTATAACTTTTTATCACCAGGCCAAACCATCACAGCAGAACCCTACTGTGAAATCGACGAATTGTACCGAAAATTTTGTCAGATGCAGCCAACACTTATCAAAAGAAAGGGTCCGATTCCTTTGCATGACAACGCCCGCCCACACGTTTCACAAATCACTATCCATAAATTGAACGAATTGGGGGTTGAAGTTCTACCTCACCCGCCATATTCTCCAGACCTTTCACCAACCGACTATCACCTTTTCAAACATTTTCAGAACTTCCTTGCTGAAAATACTTCATCAATTAGGACCAGGCAAAAAAGACCTTCGTAGATTTCGTGGATTCTCGACCACCCAGTTTTTTCTTTGATGGGATTTCTCGACTGCTGTCACATTGGCAAAAGTGTGCTGATTCGAATGGTGCCTATTTCGATTAAATCCGATGAGTATTAAAAAAGTTACGATCGTTTAAAGTGAAACACCCAAAACGCTGAGAACTTTCCGGACAACCTATATTAACTGATATTTATTTATTTTGTTTATATTTATTTATTTATTTATTCTTGATATTCTTGCTATATTGCTAATAATTTTTTTATTATTTTGTAGTCCTATTTACATCCGGGTCTTCTGCAGCTTTCCGTTCCTTCCATCAAACTTAGCAATGACACTTTTGTACTGTTTGATGCCTAGCGAGCCTACTTTTGCGATACTCCCCATGTCCCCCGCGGCCAAGTACGAACCCATTTTGGGGATTTTGCATGAAAAGAGGGCTGTTAAACGTAGCAGTTCAATCTGTAAAGAATACACTCATAATAATTTTCATTTTTTAACATCTTAACTTCCATAGCTCCACTCCACTATCAACTAAAATGTCGAAGCATTGCCCCGGCTCTGAGCGACCCTTGAGTTACGACCCCCCTCGCCAGAGGCCAAGTACAGCCCCCCCTACGGGTTTCGCACAACGATGCTGTATCCTGTCAGATGCCGAAAAAGAATCTAATAGACGTGATCCCTTCTAAGCCAAACAAGTCTGCAGTCTAGTGAGGAGAAGCTGTAGCGTCGAGTTGGCACTGGCACTATCTAGAGGTGAATTGTGCTGAATTGCGCTGCGCTAGAAATGGCTACGGC
This sequence comes from Cooperia oncophora, assembly GCA_036418165.1. Taxonomy (NCBI): domain Eukaryota; kingdom Metazoa; phylum Nematoda; class Chromadorea; order Rhabditida; family Trichostrongylidae; genus Cooperia; species Cooperia oncophora. The sequence continues at coordinate 619 of MU916584.1, read as the reverse complement.
ACGTGTGTTGCTGATTAGAGTGCTAAGCAACCACAGTGTGCAGGAGGAAAATGTGTTTTGGATTCGGTGGGAGAAAATCTGGCGCCAAACCGTTTCCTTAATTTACTTGAATGGCTCTAGTGCCAAAAACGAATCTCACACTCGTCCTTGTAGTAGAGTAAGAGGAAATACAGCGAAAAAAAGATCGGAGAGAAATGTGCGCTAAAATATTTAGCTCGCTGGTTGTCGTTGCTGCTTAGTGTTTTTAACTGACTGGAGCGGTTACACTACAGCCCTACCGCTCACAACTGATGCGAGATCTTATGGGTCTCAGATGGATGGGTGCAGAACGAGTTCCAGAGCCATGCGCTGGAGGACACTGGCTAAGTCCAAAACAAATCTGGGTCACATCTTCTCGAAATTCTGAAGAACAACTTACCGCTGAAAAAAAATAATTTTCACATCTGTTAGCTTCAAAGCGTTTCGCTTTTTCATTAACCTTGCTCATTTTTGACTTTCACTGGTTCCACGGGCGGCGCCTTCCTTTAAATATTCTGCCTTTTTTTCTGGGCACTATAGTTCTGACCTTTCTCACATCTTAGCCATGTAGTATTATTATAGTCATGCAGAGTTTGCGCTC
>MU916583.1:0-11105 GCA_036418165.1 Cooperia oncophora | reverse complement strand
GAGAGGATAGTATGGCGCGATAAGAGGCTAGCAGACAGCTGGTAGATATGGGAAGGTAGGAGGGTAGCAGACTGCCGGAGAGTAGACGAGTTTACCAGCTGTCTGCAACCCTCCTATCGCGCCATTCTTTCCTCTCCCGGAAGCTGATGCCCGCTGGCACACGCTGTTAAATACTAGCTCGATGCCTACATTTCCCAGGCCCTCGAGACGCTAGCGGCAGACAAGTAGCGCGTTTGGCTATTGTCAGACGCCCTGCTGCCCGGGCGGCAGGACCAGAGTATGGAGCAGGCAGCGAGGCAACTTCCCCCCAGCCTCGTTCCCGTGCATTGTTGAGCGGAGGAAAGGGGGAGATACTGCATTTGGACCCATTCTCGCCTCACAAGGACAAGGATTCGACCAAGTCAGTGTACAACCGGCAATCAAACTGCCCGACCCGTGGTCTCTACTTCCATACTGAAGCACCTTCGCTGCCTTGTTTCACGACAATCATACTGTTAATTTCGCTCATGCAGTAACAATAGATCTTGTGAAATCCGGTTCTGCAGTAGGGCAATAAAGTTGCTATCATCGCGATGCTTCTAACTAACTCCTTTTTGAACTGACCTTCAAGATTCGGCAGGGCACAGTCCTGAAGTTCGTATTGTACTCCTTCTAGAGCAGTCGCCATCGAAGGAAGGTCAAGTAGGACGAGGACGACCGGCGCATCCTGAGTATGCACATATGACACGAAACAACGTGCTTCTCAATGCTATTATAAAGTGGTTACCCTTCCAAATACATCTCCTTTAGCGATCTGCAGAACGAGGGCGTAGCCTATTTGGCCAGCTGCACCAGTGACGAGCACACGCAGAGGAGCCATATCGCTCCACCACCAGAAAGTTGAAATAACCTTACCTACAGAAAGTATGAGTGCTTCGCAACGGCGATATGATATCTATCCGGCGATAAGGACAAAATAAGCTCAATGATTGGAGAATTAGCAGATTACATTGACTTCCAGGCACTCAAGATTCAGGTAGAAGCCTTTACTACCTTCAGCCTCCTTGCTCATACTAGCTTCAGCGTGTCATTATATTCATTATCAGTATGTTCGATAGATATGGTGTATTCTCCTGCATTCCCAATTCTCGACGTCCCACCTTCCTGAAGACCTGATTCTAGAGCTGGTGAAGCTATTAGAACGAAATTCTAACTTAGCCAACATCTGTTTGATAAATATGGACAACAGCTGATTTCGACGACTGCTTTGCTCGTTTGTTTAATGTTTAATTAATTGTTTTTCGACTATTTCGCTGACAAGTGAGCAGGGGCACACATCGTTGGTTGGGGAATCCCCAACGGGGGTCGTATTTGGCCGCCAGGAGAGGGGGGTCGTAGTGAGTGCGGCAGCCAGTAACGAGCAGCGCAAATTGTCAATGTGCTGAGTCCTGTACAACGAAACTTGTAGAGAACTCGGATATGCAAAAAAATAGTACAAAACTTTCATTCATCAAACTAATCCGAAATAACTGCAAATATTAATAAGTCGACATTATCTCGTAAGTCCGTTGGTGACTACAGTACAACTCAAACTCTGGTTCGCTGCCAATGATATGGCGCGCCCGTTCCGCCGCGGTCGCGCTTGGCGCTGAGCCAACCTGTTTTTTTTCTCGACAAACGACAGGACTACCATATCGTTCGTATAGACGTTTTCCAGCAGTTGGTCTCCTCTATCGGAGTCAGCAAATCTGCCGCGGATTCACGAATCTGGCAGTGTCGACAGGGACACTGTTCCATCACTACCGCAACGGAAAACCATGGAAACACAGTGCACGGCCTCGCCGTTTGGACCTCCCTGAACCTCATAGACACATTTGCTCGCGTGAACAGACATTACGCACAAGTTGCACCATCCCATCACCTCTGCGCGGCCCTCAGTGCGCGGCGCATCCAAAGTTGGCGTGATCGGCGCTAAACGAACATATCCTGCTCCACACACAGATCCGTTCTAGCATGCGTCCTGCTATTCGACACGCTCACTTGAAACGGGTACAACAGGAACGCGTTTTTCATCGCGCGGCTGGAGGCTGCCATTCAAAATCCGCCATTGCGAGATCTCATGAATCCGAGAACTATTCAGGAAACAAGTTCGACCGAGGTCTTTAGTAAAGAAGAAAATCTCAAAACACTAGAACGTTCTTCGAACCGTTTCGTTCAAACCGTTTATGAAATGTTGAGTTACAAAAAAATATATTGATTTAAACCTATTCAGTTGAAAATTGTTCCCCAACGAATCCTCATGGCAGATTTCTCTGTGATTTTTGCGACCTTCATAACCTCCTCACGCTACTTCTTGGCGAAGCGCAAACCTTCCCTCTACACGGATAATGATATCCGTTCAAAGACACCCCACTTTGCTGAAAAAACTCGCGTCCCACATCAGCTGTCACTGCCAGAATCCCCTTCCCCCATTACGCTACTCGCTGCTCGACACGCACACTGGATTTCGACTGACTGGCTTTAGCTCGTTTGTTTAATGTTTAAATCTGGATTGTTTTTTTCTTTTTCGCCCTTAAGTGCATTTATCTTGCCTTGTTTGTGTTATATAGGTTAGTTTCGTGTTATACTGTAGTTGTTTACTAACTGCTCGACATGACCGTAGCAATCTCTTGGATGAGCCACCCCTCACTACCTTACCAAACTTTTCTATCCATCTCGTAACAGTCATGTGTAAAAGCTGCAGAATAGACGCAGTGTCAGTAGCACGCGTAATTCTACGATTTCTCCTATGTTGGCCTTTCTTTCCATTTTCATTTTCCTGGAGATGAGGATAGGGAATGAGCCAAAAAGCGAAGGGGGGGCCTCATCCAGCAGGATGATTTACTGTTTTCCATTTTTTCGCGGCTTACTTAACTAAACTTATGAAGTTTTCTTCTTCCTTCGGGGGGGGGGTCGTACGGGCGCTGTGCCCTGCAAGTGAGACGAGTGGAGCGAGCCTGAATTCACTACTTTCTCACGAAGAAACAAGTTTGTTCCTTGTCTGAGATTACTTCGCACCATAACTGATGTTCTTGATAAAAAGTAACATCATGATTTATTTTCGTTCGTTAAACTAACATGAACGAAGCCTGGCTTTATCGTTCAGTGACAGCATCAATCAGAAACAGGGGACTAGAACATGCTTACTTGACTGCTGTGGTGTCGTAGTGGGTACACAATGATAGCAAAGTCCGCTCCATATCATCATTAACCTCTTGCGACCAGACCATATGTATGAATTCGCCCATACTCAAAGTTAAATAATAAAAAAATCTGCCCAAGAAGCAAAATTCTTTCAGACTTTAGTGTATCGTGATCTCCTTGACTTGTTATGGTGCACCGAGGAGAGAAACCAGTGGATCTGAGGAATGTAGCTCGTGGAAGCGGTGGTTTTGATGTCAGAGAAAATTTTCCTGACTGCTGACCTTTACCGTCCCTTGAGCGCAATATTCCTCCCAGCCTAGCTGACGATGCGGCAAAATACTATTTGTGATGATTATACTGGAACTCCTTCCCGTCCTCCTCCTTCCTGCCATACCATCACGTTGTGATATATTTTTACCAAATTCAATCCCTTTTCGAGAGCGGGTCTCGCTACAACCACACCCTCCCCCCCTAAGAAAAAGGACAAGGAAGAGACAAAAAAAGGACAAGGAAGAGAAAGTAGATGATCTCTAATAGGATACTCAAATATCAAACGTTCGTGCACATTCAGATATACGCGCAAGCGTTCAAGACGCCTTTTCATCGTTGCACAAGAGCCAGCTTTTACACGATGTGTGCTGCAATAGGACAGGAGCTCCGAGAGCACTTTTTGTTTGGATATTCATAATCCCCTCGAGAGTGGAGCTTCCGAAGGGAGGAAAGCAGCGTTGTGAAGCACTAGGTTAGTGTTTATTGGTATGCTTGAGCGCATTCAAACTCCTCCTCTTTGTAAAACTTTCCCCGCTGGGGGGTCGTTGTTGCATTCGGTGTCATACGTGTTTTCAGAACCATAATTCTGTTTAGAACCATTTCCAGGTTGTTTGAAGACATTGTAAGCTTTTGGAACACATATTTTGGTTATTGGGAAATAGTTCATGTATTGCGCCATCCGACTCCAACGCAAGGATGTTAAGAAGGTGCGATTTCTAGACAAGGCTAGAGGTGTCTCTTTAGAATTATTCACAAGAGTAAAAGGATGAAGGGATAAGTCTTCGCCGTTGATCAATCCCTTTGTGGGATGCGGCACGCATTCTACTTCCATTCAGAATCGTAGTGGCTTATGAATGCGATGTGGCCTATACAATGACTTGCGGTGGCCAAACGATGTACATCCAGCGTCCCCAGAGCGTAGAAAGCCTGGCTGGCTTGGGCAAGAGCCGAGCTCTGGACGGGTCGTGGTAAAGGTGCCACGAGCAATCCGGGATATGGTTCCTGCGGAAGCCACAACACACCTCCGAATAACCAAAAATGAATCTTTTATTGATCAGTGGCTGTGCGAAATCTCAGTGTTGCTGCCGTTACTATTCTGAATGAGCCCTGTGCTTGCAACCTCCACCCCCTACCTAGCCCGCGGCACATACGACATGAACTAATTTCATCGCCATTTTCCCGGGTGTAGTTGGCTATAGTTCATGATTTGAGTTAGCAGAGTAATTCCTAGGTAGACGAACTGATGCGCTGGAGCGCCGCAACGTTGATCGAGTGGATTGGGAATGTTGCGCATTATTACCTGCTTGCAAGGCTTTTTCACTGTGGTTCGCTTGTGTAGAACCACACCTTGTGAACTTCAGTCAAGGTCCAGCTTCCAATAAGGATCTTTTGACGGGAAGTACTTGACTCGCTGAAAAAAAAGGCGAGGGGAGGGTCGCACTCGTAGAAGTCATTAGTCAGGATTTTTGTCGCACTATGTACTTTACATGCAGGATCGAATCTATTTTTGATTGTCGCTCAATCTGTATGGTTAAATTGCAGTGATGACTGTATTAAAGATGCCGTGGATTTCAGAGGCAAGAGCTTTACCATTCTCACAGCAGTCAGGACCCACATCGCGACACTACTGTTGCGCCACCTTCGGCTGTAAGCAAGTAAGTATATTTTGAAGTAATCCTCGCTTTGCTCTTGCAAACAAATGTTCGTAACATAACGGCATTAAATGCGTGGTCATCAAAAATAGCTACAAATCTCTATGTAGCGCTGGATTTAAAGTGTGGATGTATCAGAAGCCTCCTTTTCAGGTTAAAATAAACGTTTCAGAGAAGTACTCAAACGAAGTAATATAGAAAGGAAAGCAGTACTGTTGCGGTTTCCACTGACTCTCATATGCGATTCTACGTTATGTTTTTATTCGGCTAGCCCACATTACAGTATAAACACGGAAATAGAGATCCTTCTGAGCGCCAGTTTCGTTCTTCACCATTGTCGCCATTCTATCAGCTTTAGCTCGCTGTGACCATCGTATTATTAGGCATAGCAATATTGGTGATAACACTGTGCTGTATGGGAATAGCTGAAAATTCTGGAGGTAGGAAAATCAATTCATTATTCTTCTTTCGCAGTGCATTTAAACTTGAGGAGTTCGTTCTTTCATTCCCTCCGTACACACATTAGGTTCGCGAGAGATCTCTCGGTCCCTCTGCCTTGGAATTGGTATCATCCGGCTGGGATGAAAGGAATGGGTAGACCTTTCCTCCAAAACGTTTAAGTTTAAATTTTTTCGTTGATTATTGTGCTGTAGGGGCCATATAAGTGGTAGCAAGAGGCCGATAAGCCTGTCGAATTAGCCGAGTACGATCGTCTTCCTTGATCATGATCCATTATCTTCTAGCGTAGCCTCATGACCACAGCCGAGCCTGGTTAGTGGAGCATGAAGACGTTGTGTCGCTCTGATAGGATGTTTCGCAAAACATATGCAATGCTTGAGATTTGTTAGTGCAGAGTGTATCTATCACTGCTGTACTATTATTCAGCAACATCACTTGGCAGTACGATCTATAAAATGGAAGGTTTTTCCTAGCACATCTGCTCCTGGCTCTGCCAACGGCTTTTTCTTTGGAAGATCCCGTAGAGGTTACATGAGACTATGACTAGGTTACGATTGAAATTGGAACTCTCTTCACGAACTACTGCATTTCCCTAGAAGCCATTGTGCACGAAGAACTCAGCTACAATCACTCGGCTCAGCTACAATCAACTTTGTCAGACTGGTGCATCATTTGTGATATCCATCGCAGTGAATCTTCCCAATAACCCAGATTACAGAGAAACACGACAGTTGCCATGGCTGCAACCTTGAGATTTTGCCGACTTAAACTGCATTCATACTTTGCGGCAGCGTACGCCAGCGTACGCTAGCGTTTCCAGCGTTCGGTAGCGGCAGTGACTAGGGAAGGATAGATATCGATCTAGCGTTTGCCAGCGTCACCAGCGGCGCTAGCGTAACGCTAGCGCACGCTGGCGTAGCGAGGGCAAGGAAAGTATAGGTATCGATCTAGCGTTTGCCTGCGTTTTCCCTGAGTTTGCCACCATTTCACTAGGGTTTGTCAGCGGCGAGGAATAGACAGTTTAGCGAAGGTAGCGAAGACGGATCGATTAGGCGTCGTAAGATGCGAGCCGCGTGCAACCGACTGGATACCAGGCAATACCGTACACTAAATTAGTGTTGAATTGCATAGTGCATTGAACGCATAATGCATAGTTTGCACCTAAGGCAGTAAAACAATGTGGAAATTCAGCGATCTTCCATAAGGATGAGCTGTATGTGTCGCCGTATCGTCCAGCGAACGCTTCAGCAAGTTTCTAAAATTTATCAAAAGGAAACAGTTTCTCAACAGTATCAAGATGATAAAAGAGGATATATAACCTGCAAAAGACGAGTGTTTTCATAGTTCAATTCAATCCCGGTGCGACATGCAATAAACATTCCGTTCCAACGGCCAAACCACAATATGCACTTTATCCATTTTGGTGCACGGTAGTGTCTACTAATGCGGTGTGGTTGCACACGCCGCAATTTCACGACGCCTAATCGAATCGTTCGCTACTCTCCTACCCTCCCATACTCTCTAGTCCCGCCATTGGCAAACGCTAGTGAAGATGGGCGCCACACGTGACGCTTTGGCAAACTCTATTTAAGATCAGATATTTATCCTTTTTTCTTGCCACTTGCCGCTGCCGAACGCTGGAAACGCTTAGATGTACGTGGCGTGCGCTGCCTGCGCCTCCAGGGCTTGGACTGATTCAAGAGGGAAAACAACCTAGTGGTGAAATGCCGCAGTGGTGCGGACCGACTGTACTCTGACCCGAATGGTCGCGGTGATATAAACTGTATAGTTTGTAACATTACAATTTGTTGGGGGCGGCGAGCGCAGCGCGGCACGAGCTCGCGTCTGGCTGCCTTGCTCTACCAATGGTGATCGAGCAATGATCGATGTAGGAAGGAATCAGCCACTGGTGGGAAGGCCGCAGGAGGTGGCGGACCGCGTTGCGACCCGACAGTCCATGATGAGGACGTACCGCGGCTGCTCTTGGGGGACAAACCACTGGTGTATATAATCTTACCAGGGCGGGCTCTGAAGTCACTGACTTTTGAGCGATACTCGCTTTTAGTGGTGTGGTCGTCTACGTGGCACTATTATTCATAAGAGCTTCCCCGGATACCACCTTTCAAAGCTCGGAGATTTGGTTGAGAGCGCACTCAAGAGCGCTGGTCTGACGAACGGGTGATAACAGAGTGGCGCGGTGCTAAAATTATTGGTTACTTCAGGCGGCCTGAATAATTTGGCTGCGTACCACAGGTTTAGGAAATATAAAGGAATGTGTCATTCACACTGGGGGAGTGGATCTCACCTACGATGCGCCCCTAAGTTTAAGAAATAGTGAACAACGCTGCAGTTCTCGATCGTACTTTATTATCGCATTCAATTTTTATTAAATGAACGAGTCTTAATCTCTTATCAATTATCGGTTTCAAAAAACTCCTTCTCACGATGGTTTGTTTTGTGTACTCTTCGGTTTTAAAAAGCTACCCAGATGCTTCAATTCTGCATTTGAAGGGTTACTCACATTGCTGGAAGCCAATATCACTCGATAGTTGACAGGTGAAAGCTGATTTCGAAACATCATAGTGATTGCGCCGCTCGTTGCTACAAATCCGGAAATGGCTGCTTGAAAAACAACAAGTGGAAGATGTAACCGTAAGACGCTGTTATTTTCACGGAGTTGATACGAAGTAGTGAGATCCACACACACTCTAAATTATTCGTATTGAACGCGTGAATTTACAGGAATGGGTCATTGCAGAATAAACCATGTGATTACGTAGACCCGGACAGTGTGCTATGAGCATTGTGTGAACATCAGGCTCACACAATGTAGTGCATATAAAAGTTCAGTGCCACGTATAAGTTTTACAATACGAGCCATAGCATTAGCTAAGTATCGAATGGGAGGGGCAAAGTTTTCCCAGGAAATAAGCTTCCAAGACTGCCTCGAAAGCTGAACTGCAGAAGCCTGCACATAGTTTAGATGCCGTGGAGGCGGGAGCGGTGTTCCTTAATAGCTGCGATAATGTGTCTGGTGTAAGAGGTCGTCGGAAGGATGTCTCTATAACTCTTGGAAGTAAAAAGCAACGAAATCAAGCTCTCAAAAGTTAATTTTTAAGTTATTACCTTATGTTAAAGTTTTCTTTTGACTGACGGCATTTTTCATTCTTTATGTGTATTCTTGTCTTCTTCTTCTTCAGCATTTGTTCCACTCGTGGTGCGTGGCCCGCTATTTATTTGCAATGCCATCTTGTACCAGATGAATGCATACTTGGTCGGAGTGGGTGCAACTATCATCACGTCCGCACGCAACGTGTCTACCCAGCGCCGTCTGAGGCGTCCCCTAGGTCGCCTTCCGGCCCGTCGAGTTCAATACCATTCTTAAGGATGGTGTCAATTCGCGCGCTGTACATGGCCGTACCATCGCTGGCAAAATTCGTGCATTTTCTCGGCTGTGGGAACTACACCGACTCCCTTGCGTATGTCATCATTCTGACCGAGATCCATGTGCGTGACTTCTGCCGTCCACATTTTTATCTCCATCACTTCAGGGCGATGTTAGCTCCTTTGTTTGAAGCACCATATATCGCCACAGGTTGATCGAGGGTTCTATAAACTTTGGAGCTGAGGCGTTTGTCATCGTCTTTTGGAAAAAAAACGCAAGCCAGAGAGCGTCATTTTGACCAGACTGCACTCACACGCAAGCCTACCTCTGAGTCCGAATTGCCATAAGACGTAAACGTTATTTTAAAGTTGTACGCTTTGGCTCGTTGCAGCCGGCTATGACGGAACCGCTCTCGCTCGAGTCGGTTGTCAAAACACAGCTTTCGTGACGTTCAGTGTGAGCGCGAAGTTAGCCGAGCGCTCAGATCGAAAGTGCACCTGTTGCTTGAAACCGTTCTTATCCTCATCACGTGCATTACATCTTCGGTGTAGAGAAGCGCTTTGAAGATTCCCGATTCGTGAAGAGGAATAGAACTTCAATTTTGAAGGTCTTGTAAAATGGCATCCATGGTGACAATGAAGAGGAACGTGGAGAGCGCAGAGCCTCGGTACACCCTGAGTCGTGATGGGGGATTTCATCGAAGTGCCTGCTGATGTTCGCGACTCGTTGGGCTGGAATACAGCATGCGTAGCCACTTCAAGAAATCTTTAGAAGCGCCGGTCGTAAGGCGCACCATATAACTCCACGCTGGTTACGACTGGATGTCTTGTCCAAGTCGAGGAAAGTGAGATGGACTCTCTTCTGTGGTTCTGCTTCTCACGATATTTCTCCAGAGAGAGGCGATTGGCATGTATGGCGTCGATGGTGCTACAGCCCGTCACGAAGCCACACTAGCTGGTAGAGAGCTAGACGATATCACGGATACGATTGTCAACAAATCGCTCGAAGCTTTTCATGCTGTACGAAGACCAGTGAAATGGTACGAATATGCTGCTCTAGGGTTTACTAACAAGCAGAATCAAAACTAGCGGTTTTTTCAGTAGTCTTCTGGAGCCTCAGAACATCTGGGGAACAGATATCGCACAGTTTTGCAAAGTGTCGGGTGGTAAATAGCGCGCGTGAAACGGAAGAATTCAGGAGACCAGAAAATTATCCCCAGGCTAACCCGTCCCCTTACCCTTCTGTTGGGGATTTGTGAAAGTACGAGGTCGCCTGCATACAAAGCAACACAATATGCACTGCGTAAGCAAAAACCACTCGACACCCTTACACTAATGTTTCAATGCGCCACTGCTCTGTAAAGAAATCATTCATAAGCTTATTGAAATACCTTCTGTTCGCAACATTATTGAATACAAGTAGTATGGCAATGATGAATATCGTAGAAGCGGACACTCCAGATGACGCAAAAGTCAGTATCATCATATTCCTTGTTGTATTCGGAGTAACACGGGAACAGTATGCATATTGCTGTGAGAAAGTCCCTCCTCGTACTGATTGCCCAACACCGGATACCACCAGCAAGAAGAAGCGCGCTGAAATCTTGTGCTCGAATATGTTATTTGAGTCTCAAGTTTTCTTTCCACGAACAAGCGGTAAAGTAAGAGCTCTGTCAGACCATGGTGATATACACAAGGGAGTCGGTGTAAAAAACGGAAAGGATAGAAGGGCTATGTAATCGCTTTTGCCTAGATTACCTTTCTGTCGCGGTATTTCGGAAAAAATCGACAGTCAACAGAAGCCAGTTGTCTCCTTAGCGGTATGGCAGCAATTGCACAGGCTCGTCTCCACCAGCAATGGTTGTTTTAGCTTTATGCGAGAACTCCTGGGCTTAGTGCATGCTCCGAAAGTTTTCACAATAATGTTGAGTTATAGACAGAAGGCGATCCCCAGGCGTAAGTCGAACTCGCATCTCCCGCTGGTCGGGCTAGTGCCGTAGCCATTAGGCCACCTGGACCGTTCTTACCCTCTCACCATCAGCTCAGTGGCTTTTTGTGCCATAGCCTTTTAGAACTCACAAGCTCAAAAAGGTGAGCCGGTTAGCCAACATCGGCCAAAAATCTTTGAGCTGACAAGGGAGGTCATCAGGAACGTGGTGAGTTTCTCGGGAACGGTTT
>MU916580.1:2173-14807 GCA_036418165.1 Cooperia oncophora | reverse complement strand
TCCATTTTGAAGTTTCCTTGTAAGTTGAAATAGTGTTTGAACGAAGGGTTTCCTGAATGCTTTTCGACTTTCCAGGTTCCGAAGAAGGCGACGACGCCGAAACGTCAACCGTTAATAAAGAATATTTAACAATCTTGGCCACCAGCTTAATAATATCACATACTGTATGCAATAGAATCATGCCAAGATTCATCGAAAGTCGAACGTGGACAGTCATTTTGGTTACAGACGCTAAGGCGTGTTAGGGGGTGGAATCGACACGGCGTCAGCTGGTTTCTACTGGTTGCTGAAGCGGAAAAGCGACAACAGTTGCCAAAAAAAACGGGGTGGCCCACCCCGCCCCCTTCCCCTCCTTAGCGTCTCTAATGGGATAGATCTCCGTCCCCACCCATACTATCACCAGTGCCCTAAAAAGACTCGACAAAAAGACTTCTCTCAATTTCAGATGGGATGGTGTTCGAGATATTGATGTGTGGAAATGGGAAATGGGTTATGACTTCAATTCATTTGTACAGTCGTTCAATCGCGGTACAAATACTTGGGTTAAAAAGTGAGTAACTTCTCTTCGAGGCATTCCGTATTACCTGAGTTTCATCGTTTCGATGTGGGAGGGGTGTAGTTCCGTAGATCTAGGTGCGTACCACCTCCATAATTTGAAAGTGCGCAGAAGTGAAGCCGGAAGCTTCACTTCTGCGCACTTTCAAATACGGATTGCTTTGATAGATGGATTGACTCAGTGAGCGACGAGAAGTATACGTTCACGCAACACGCCACACGGCCAGCCATACGCCCAACAATAGCCACACGTGCAGCTTGCCTGCAACCTCTACGTATGATTGGGACGCTGCAAGGCCTATCAGGTTCCACAGCGATTGGGACGCCGCCTAAGTAAGCAGCTAAAGAGCTCTCGAGCTTACCGACACCCGAATGTGAGAGGGTGCAGGCAAATAGGGCGTTCGGCTAGACTATGGCGGTCGTGCGGCGTGTTGCTTATCTGCGGCATACGTCACTTGCGAACGGAGACATGAGGAACAGTATTGAGCAAGAGTGTATTTGGAATTGAATTGAATAATTATTATTTGTCGAGTTTAATCAAAGGCAACAATTCCAGCAACATCTTCCGTCGTTTGAGATGGTTGGATAGCAAACCGCTGGCACACCTTATCACGTTGATGTATTTAGCGATTTGGCATGGTTACCATCTGGGGTACTTTCTAATATTTGGCCTAGAATTCGGCGTCATGATGGCCCAACAGCAGGTTCGTTTGTAGCTGGAAGTCAGTGGGCGAGACAAAAATACAGCTGAATGGCATGGTTCGCTGATTTTAAGGGGGGGGGGGGTAACTCTGTTCACCCTCTCCTAAGCATGCCAGCGTCGGGAAATTTAAAATTCAGAGCCAGCTATTTGAGTGATATTTATTCGAGGCTTTGCCCAGGTAGACTGATCACTGCAAACTATCGTTTCAGTTATACTCTCTCGTTCGTCGATCCCCTGAACTCTCTCGTTTCACTTCAATACCGTCAGTACGCCTGTTCTTATGTGTACTTGGACGAGTGAATTTGCTTTACACCACTGGATTCGGGTTCTTAACATTTGGTCTGGTGAAAACGAAATACTGGATCGGGGTAAGTTAGCTACAGTTCAACTAGAAACTCTACAAAGGGACAGCCCATGATAGATAGGCCTGTGGTATGAGCGCTCGCGGATAAAGCGAGCAAACGCCAACGAAAAAGCTCCTGTCCTCAGAAAGGCGAGGGAAAAATCTGTGGTATTCGCAAGAAAGCTACACTGTGGATTAATTGGTTTTGAAAAAACGAAGAACAGTTTAGAAACAGGAATAAAGTTCAGATTTTGCGAAGGCGTACGTTGATCGCTGTAACGTGGCGTGACGCGCGTCAACGCGCTGCAACTGCAACTGCGCTCCAATCTTATAGACATTAACGCAGCCTCGAACGAGAATTGATCGGCGCTCCACCGGTGGGCAGTGTCGATCGATACCAGATTTTGTAAATGGGCAACGCGTACCTTCTTTTATTCATACTCTCCCACCACACAAGCAGGCGGCACCGACCCATCTTTGACTGCGGCTGCGTTCACCTCTATGCTGGAACCACTGCTGCAACTGAAGTGCGTTGCAGCGCGTCGGCCCTCTGTACAGCGCATCGTCGCACGTCGACGCGCTTATTCGTGAAGTCTGAATGCTGCCGACGGCTCCAGCGCTTGTTTCGATAATGCTTCTCCACCCTGTATAGCTCGCCCGGAAGCAAGGAAAAAGAACTATGGTGAAAAATTTCTCTACGTTCAAGATATGACACACTTCTCGTTATTTAAAGACAGCTCCCGCGATAAAAGTCTCATGGATAGCTGCTTTCCAATTATGAAACAGCAGCTGATAAGTAATCTCCCAAAGAAAACAGGCAAGAAGCGTTCTCCAGAACAACATAAACAAAATCGCTCCCTCACAGTTACACCTCCCTGCGGTCTCTGTGCAGCCCCTAGCTCACAAATCTCTCTATCACATCTCGCAGTAGTTGATATCATCCAGTGCAAAAGAAAGAATACAAAAAGAAACAACAAAACGCAGAGGAAAAACTCTGGGAAGGAAAAAGGAATTTTATCAACACGGTGTCTGAATTTGTGATTACGGTAGCGCACCTTTTGTGCGTCGTGGTTTTGCATCACGAAAATTGCGTCACTCGTGTTTTTACGCGTTTCACCCGCTAATGGGCTGAATTGAATGTATATACCTCCAATGAGTAAACTGTAATGAAGGAGAGCAGAATTATCCAGGGGCATTAGCAATGCCCGCCGCCCCAACTAAGAACAAGTGAGTGGCCTCCGTCGGAGGACATCTAGCAAGTAAAGGCGGTCCGACTGAGGAGGAGTTAGAACTAGCACTTTGAGCGGCTATAGCAGCCTCCACGCTCACAATAGAGTCGCGAAAGGTGAACAGTCTTCTAGCTTGGAGGCTAGACTACTTGCACAGCAAAGGCGACCACGAGCCATTTGATCGCGGGGGCTGTCGTTAAATACGACCTCCCCCGCCCCTCTTGATTGGCATTCGCGCAAGAATGCATGTTACGGCTTTCAATCATACAATCATTAGGCTCGCCGGACCTGGCGCTATTGGTGAAGTCGGCCCTACTATTCTATACAGCCATATGGCTTCCCGTGATAACAGCGGAGGGGGTTAATCCATTAGAAACTACTGTAAACTATACTGTTCAGCCTGTGAAATCGCTCTATTTCATCGGCTACATCTTTTACTTTATAATATGGCCGATACTCTATCGCGCACTTCTAAACATTCTTCCACTGAGAAAAAACGGAAGAGGAATGTGCACCACCACCCGCGATTGAGAAGACGAAAACGTCGTAATTATTCATGAAAAAAACCAACTCGTTTTCTTAAAAATTAGTTCCAACGATCTTATTGCTTACCCCATGATCTCACATTTACTCAAGGATGATAGTGTTAGGTCATGCTCTACTTTGGTAGTCTACTTGCCTCACTGGTTCTCTTGGTAAATACTGATATAATCAAATGTGATTAAATAAATGATTTATGCTTTTAATAAAGTCTGCTTTGTTAGAAACGTTGGGTATTCAATATCTGTATGAAGAATTATGGGTGAAGTGGTGAAATAAAATGTGGCACTACTTACACAGGGAGGGGGCAAAAAATGATCCTTTGCCCGAGATGCATATCACTAAAGAATAAGCAGCACAGAGAGAAGACGTTCGTACGAGCGCCAGGGCGATCGGTACTCATGTTCCTCGAAAAGCAGGAGCGGGTTCTCTCCACATTACCTTCATGTACACCAAAATATGAAGTCATCTCCAAGTCGCAGCCTGACTGGAGGGGCCTATGGATTCACGTCACCTCCAAACAGCTGCGAAACTTCTTGAATGGGTCACCCATGGATAGCTACCTGGAGACCAGTACTCTTGATCTGGAAGACCTCCAACATCGAGCAGCTCCGACAACGTCGCCACGGTCAGGGTATCATCTTCACCGCGGGTTGATGGCATGGATCGGAAGTACCTGGAATGGGAAGACCTACGCTGGCCTTTTCTCCACCAATTGTGCAAGCTGGCAGGCGACAACAAGTGGACTGGCGCCGAGCGAAGCCCAACCTCTGCGAAACGCCCCAGTGTTGGTAGGACAAGACTGAATTTGCCTGTTCACTTCGAGGGCACATATAGGACTGCCAGTCTTCAGTAGAGGAAATCAAGAAGAAAAAAGGGTGCTCACTGACCTGACAGAAAAGGAAATAACGAGCGCATAGAAACGGCTGGAAACACATAAAACACGGCCCGCCCACTTCCATCTTCTAGATATGAAGTGTAGGTGAGAAGTGTATCTGTCTGTTAAGTATCAAATCGAATCGGATTTCTGAATTCTTTTATTGAACTACGGCAGGGAACTCCACAAATGCTAAGGCTTCAACATGGGACTTGGCAGTGTCTAAAAGAGAATGAGAGTTCCTTTTCAAGTTGGAGGGAAACAGAGTCCCGGATAGCTTGTGGTGCAGTTGCGACATTGTGAGCATGTTGTGCCAACATTGTAGATATTTTGATTGACGATGTTGCCGCTGAAACAATTCGAGTTCGAAGGTGAAGAGCTCCACGTTAAAAATGATTGTTAGTCTCCGCCCATTCGATTATCATGGAATATGTCTTTACAGGTGTGGCAGAATGGCTGTAGGTGGGCGGTTGCTGTCAGTGCCATTGGTGGAAGGCTGGTAGAGGCACAAAGCCACTCCCCACTCCGCCCCCATCCATCATGCCCACTGCCTTTGAGCTTTGTTATATTTATTGGTGTGCGTGAGCCAGATGTTCATTATCCATTCAAAAAGCAGATGAGGCGTATGCAGCTTACCCAACCTGGTAGCCGCTGATTTTCGAATTCTCGGCTCCGCACGCTCGTCCAGCTTTATGGTACCTGAGAACTGGAATCGGGCACGTCCTATGACATGGGGAAATTCTTCCTGGGGACGACCCTCTCCAGGTTTTCTCCTCGGACATTGTCCCCTTCCAGAACGAATCGACCACCTTACCAAGCTTCCCCAAGAATATTGCGAAGAGAAGGAAGTGTGTTCCGAGGTGGGGGAGGGAGAAGGTGGGGAGCTGAAGATCTCCAACCAACCACCGGAAAAGGGTGTATTCGCTGGAAAATTCAGCAACTCAGCAACCAGCAAAGACTCTCTCGGGCCAAATACGACCCCCTATAGCACCCTCCAGCTTGGTATCTGTAATATGTGTGCGATGGCCCCGACTAGAAGAGAGCTCCTAAGAATGGTTCATTCACGTGGCTAGCGGTCAGACCTGAAGAATCCTGAAACTTACAAGTAATACTTACCGCGGATTATAGCGGCACACAACGACAGCCGTGGTGCCTCCACAAAGGCGAACGCCACATCCAACCTGGTAGGTTGAAGCCCATGCCATCTGAAATTATGGAGTTGAGGGTTTCCACTCGGTCTTCTCAATTTCAGAAAAAAATGACATTTTCCAGTGCAAAACTGGTTGGGGGGTGCCACTCGACCATGTTACGTCACATCTGCTTGTCCGTGCCCTATGACCAAAAAGGACAATAGACACCCCATTTCGAATGCTTAAGCAAAAAAAACTAAGACCGAGGCAAGTGATGGAATGGCATCGCCGCACCACCGCCTGGCACCCCCGAACTACCCATTTTCGGAATATCTCTGCAACATTTTTGTTCTTTGGTATGTGTCCATAACCATGAACTACTCATTGTGTTCACCATTTGCTGGGAGCTTACAGTAATTGACTAGTTCAGTGAAAAGTTCAGGCGCAGATCGGCTTGGGGGGGATTTTGCACTACCCACCGTCCTACCGGGCCTATCAAGTAGAGATCTGTTAGATCCTGTTGAACCAAACACACCAATCAGATGCGTAGAGACCACCTATTAACTCTTGTAATGAATACCAAATACCTGTCAATTCCTGTCAAAAGAATGAACACGACGATGGGAAGTTAACTGAAGTACAAGATGATCCCCACCCCCCCCCCTTCCCCCTAAGCCAAACTGGCCAAATATGAATTTCCAAATCTAATTTATCACTTTGACATCCATCTGTCAGCGAATTACTGGAGGTAACCACTCGAGTTCATGGAGAATGACCTTCCATGGAGTCCGATTTCTTCTGGCGCTTTGGAAACTTACTTGGGTGAACCTAAGTGGTGCTTCAAAATCCTGCAGAAGGGATTCAGTGAACATCATTCCTGGATCGATACCAATCAATTTGACTTCACGCCAGAATGTTCTGATGGCCTGAAAATCAGTCACGCTATGGACCACGAAGTTCAGGATCGTCAGGCGCTGCGAGGAGCAAACTGCACATGTCGTATCTTCGCGATAGAGCGCACACTCACAATGGTCTACTGAGTGTCCTGTTTGTTGAATCAGGCAGAGATTGACGATTTCAATCCAGATGCGATTCTGCGCGAGCCTGTGACACATCGCGCTCAACCGCTAATCGTTGGACCGCTGCGACTGAGTATCCATCAGGGAACATCGTTGTTGGGGAATCCCCAAGAGATGGGAGGTCGTATTTGGTCGCCGGGAGAAGGGGGTCGTATTTGGGCTGAGAAAAATTTATTTTGATAGTTGATTTTTCTTGTTCAGGGACGTTGTAAAAGGGGGAGGGGCGTACTTGCTCGTTGTTGAAAGGGGGGGGGTCGTATTACAGTCTCATCATTACGGACTGTCGGGGCGGCACAGCCGCGCTGCAATGTGACGCGGCTGCGGCTCGGTGACGGCGAATCAGCTGATTTCCATGGAATTCGGCTGCGAATTCCCACTTTTTCAGCTCTTCAAGCTTCGAAAGTGGAAGGTGAGTTATTGACAATTTTGGCCTTCTGTAATAAATGCCTAAACGGCAAAATACAAGGAAAAGAGCCTTTAATCGACATAAAAATAAAGGAAATTAGATCTTCCACTTTTAAAGCTTGAAGAGCTGAAAAGTGGGAATTCGCAGCCGAATTCCATCCAAATCAGCTGATCACCGTCACCGAGCAGCCGCTAGCCGCGTCACACTGCAGCGCGGCTGTGCCGCCCCGACAGTCCGTAATGATAAGGACTGTACTTTCTGTTAACTTTCTGGAATTCCGGGAGACGTGGTTGACTTCGTGATTTCCCTGTTTATGTGCACTGTACACCCCTGCCCCTTGCCCTAATTTTTTGAAATAAAGAGGGAGTTTCGCAGGGAACCTTTCGGAAAATTGGGGCAGGAAGTTGGGAAAAATGTGAGAATTGGGAATTGGTAGAAGGAGAGGATCGTATTTTTCTCGCGGCTTTCCCTTTTCACATGTGCTATTTACCCCTCGTCGTACGTCCGTCGTGCCAACCCCCACTCCTCAAAAAAAAAAGGGGGGGGGTCGTACGGACTCGACCAAAATCCCCAACCAATGATGCGCCCTTCAATCCATTCACATTTCGGATAGAACTTCTCTCAACCAGAGTTTCAGTGGTCCCTTAACATGGAAGCGGTCGCGGACGGCAGTCAGCGATTACATCGGTTGAGTCGCAAAGTGGAACGAAGTCTGAGGTAATGGATGTCAGTTTTCAGCCCTATTCACCAGTAGGAATTGAACTATCACGACCGATGGGATTTTTTTTCACTGATTATCTCATAGTCCGCGATTACCCTGTGTGCGTAATACCATCCTTACAAAAGAACGCAGTTGTAAGGGGGGAGGGCGCACCAACGTAACTAAAGAATGTTTGATAAGAAGGCTAGGCTCCGCCATCGATATACACAATCTGCTCCGTTTTAGCCCTACCTTTCAAATTTCACCTGTAGAGCAATCCTGAACGAAGGTTGGATCAGGGCTAAGATGGTATGGCATGGACAAAATCTCGGGAGGCAGAAATGACCGCTAAGCGCTAAGCGAAGCTCACGCCGAAAGGGCAAGACATGAGCTGAAAGTGAGGACAGAAATCCAGCCGGCGATACAACATGCGAGAGAATAATGCTATAGCGCTAAAATCAGACTAGAGAAGCATCCGACTCAACTAAAAGAAGAGGTGATGAGTAATTGTGGAGATGCGCTCGACCACAAAAGTTCGCTAACTCAGCGCGCGGTGCCTGACGATCCTCTCGTCACATACAGTCTTGTCCCTGCAAATGAAAGGGCGTGTGAGGGGGCGGGATAGAAGCACGACAAGAACGGCTTTTTTCTCGAACCGATGCCATCCTAAGCCCTCAACGACTGGCGGAGAGGGCTGCGGCTGTACTCCAGTTCATGCCCCTTCAGGCGCCCTCACACATGTAGGGATAATGACTGTAGCCTGTGTGTAACCCTCGTCATCCGGGCAGTTGATTAGGGCGGTCGTCAACGGGCCGCAGCGCGTGCCAGGAACTATTTGCTTTTCCAGGCTAATTTAGTCATTTTTTCCAACTTTTCACTGTTTTGGCTACTTTTTCCAGATAGCAGCTTTCTTACGTTCACAATGGGGGGGGTTGGAAAAAATGACTAAATTAGCCTGGAAAAAGCAAATAGTTTCCTGGCACGCGCTGCGGCCCGTTGACGACCGCCCTAATCAACTGCCCGGATGACGAGGTTATGTGCTGGGCCAAAGGCATTCTAAGGAGCGTCCAAAAACATAAAATCACTGACCGTGTATACGGCATCTAAATACGACCCACTATAGGGAATGAGCGCAAAATTTTCTCCGTAATAGCTACGTGATTCAACAGTGGAGCCACTGTATGGACAGGTATCCGCGTATTCTGAGCAAATCGTTTCATGCCATCGCTATAAGTCTGAAAAAATCGCTGGAAAACTTTGGATGAATGAAAAGAATAGCATGATCAATCAATCGCTTTATGGGGGAGGGGGGACCACGCACTCTACTTCCATTCAGAATCGCAGTGGCTTATTGAAGGCGGCGTGGCCTATGCAATGACCTGCAAGGACTGCTAATTTAAAAGTCAGAGTTTTTTTTTATCGTCCAAAGAAGCCCAGGTGCCAATTTGCTGTCCCTAGAGAGTGCAAAGCTTGACGCGTGAGCCTTGCAAGGTCTGCGACCGCGCGCAGCTTTGCCAGTTGCCATTTACACCCTACCTTGCACCTCGAGATTGGCGAGTACAGGGGGGGGGGCAATAAAAAAAGACATATTTTTTTTCGACTTTCAACGCGCTATGAAGTTACACGTTATTAAAATCTGATAGGACATTCCACCACCATATTCAACAGCACATTGTACACTATCGCGATACTCCGCCACAGGCCTTTGGGGGACCCGGAGGGCCGCCCCCCCCATCGAGAGTTTCTTCCGCGGCGACCGTGATTCGGTGCTGACTTCGGCGAGGTCTGGCCGCACTGTTCACCGGGACGCCCTGTTGAGCCTCCGCTTCGAACCCGGTAATCGAGGGATTAGGTCCAGGTGACCACGCTTAGATAATCCGTCTTCTTGAAGTACCCAACGCCATTCCATTCCAAGTAGGCGAGGGTTTTTTCAAGACCCCTCGATTCCGTGTGTTGGCACTCCATCCTGTAGCAAAACAAAGTTCCCGAAATGGTGCAGGCGACAACAGAAAGGCAAGATATTCTCCCCGAATTGGTCGATGTAAACCGTCAGCGTTCACTTTTAGTCCAGTGTCCACGAAGAAAATATCGGACTTCCCATTCCAAAAACTTCTGGTCCATACCATCAACCGCGGCCTTGGCGACGTGGAGAAGATGATATCCTGGACCGTAGCGATGTTGTCGGAGCTGCTCGATGTCTTGAGTGCTGGTCCTCAGGTAGCTGTCGCCGACGGGTGACTGCCAACAAGAAGTTTAGCAGTTTTTTCGGGGGGGGGGCGTAACCGTGAATTCGCATAATCCTTCTACAGTCCGGCTGCGATTGGAGATGACTATCATGTTTTGTGTAAGATGAAACTGAATGGGCGAGAGCCTTGCTTACTGCGTATGGTACTCTTTGAAATCTTCCGCCGATGGTACTCGTATCCACGTCTTTCCTGTCTGGTTGCAGAACTTTTCTGAATCGTGTCGCTCCTACTCGGCTGATAGTGTCTTTTTTTATTGGCCCACTGAACATACATCCGGAAAAACTGACCTCAGACTGATATCTTCGCGGAGACTGTCGCAAAAGCCCTTGGAAGCGATTGCAATGAGAAAGTCCCAAGACGCTAGATCAGTACGCCTGCAGGACAATACTGCGCCAATCGTCATGTGGCGGTTTTACCTTTTCGCGTCTCGCCTTTCGTTTTCGCGCCATTGCCCCTATACAGGGGGGGCGGGGGGCAAAAAAAAGACATTTCGACCGAGTCACATATCAGCAAAGTTTTCGCAGCCCAGACGGAGGACGTGGATACGAGTACCAGGGCGGAGGATACCCAAGATGTTCTCTACCTCCGAACAGCTGCGAATCTTCCAGTATGGAGTCACCCATAAATAGCTACCTAGAGAGCAGTAAGTACTCTCGATCTGGAAAACCTCCATCATCCGAGCAGCTCCGTCACGGCCTACGGTCCAGAACATCAATCTTCGACCTCAGTCGCCAAGGCGCCAGTTGATAATGGGGACCGGACGTACCTGGAATGGAGAGACCGATATTTTCTTCGTGGCCCCGGA
Organism: Cooperia oncophora; assembly: GCA_036418165.1. Classification (NCBI taxonomy): domain Eukaryota; kingdom Metazoa; phylum Nematoda; class Chromadorea; order Rhabditida; family Trichostrongylidae; genus Cooperia; species Cooperia oncophora. Next base: position 4,194 of record MU916580.1, on the reverse strand, counting down.
CTAAAGGTGAGCGCTGGCGGTTACATTGGGCAACTCGTGAAGAATATCCTCCTCACATGTGGTCGCCCGTACCTTCTTGGAAACTTTGTACTGCTACAGCATTGAGTGCCACCACATGAAATCGAAGGGCGTTGGAGAAACTCTTGCCTACTTGTAATGGAAGGGCGTTGAGTACCTGAAGAAGGTGGGATATCTAAGCAGGTAACCTGACCTTAAACCCCTTCAATTCCCTATCTCGGGCGTTCAACAGGGTGGTCTACAGTGGCGGAGAAATCAACGATCTCGCTGAACTCACGCACCCACTGACGGTCGCGTCGCAGAATCTCTCGATGGCGCTCCTCCAGAAGGCTGTGGCGGAATCATGATGGTATTTGATATGCTCTTTAATGGTAGAAATGTCCGATAATAATTTAATAAAGTGTAACTTGTAGCGCCTCGAAAGTCGAGGAGAAGAAAAAACCTTTTTTTGGCCCCCCTGTATAGCGCCCTACTAGTCTTTTAGACCGAGTACTAAATTATCGTGCTATATACCTTTGAGTCGTTAATCGCGGGTGTTTCAATCAATCACCAAGATGATGGATCTATCGAGGAGCAGAGCGTCAAGGTTCGCGGTCAATTGGGCTACATATTCAGGGCGTTCAATAAAGGATTCCTTTTAAATTGTTCCGAGAAGCAGGATTTAGGAAAGAAAAGGCGTGTCCGCTTACGAGATTGTATATATTCATTCCAGAAGGACAATTTCCACCTGCTGCATTGGGCACTAGTCCTTGGGCAAGATTCGACCTGAAAAATAGAATGTAAAGGTGAGAATAAAAATCTAAACTGTTCTATTTCAACACTACGCTTCAGTTTTCCATCAGGACCGTTCTTCTTACAGTAATGCCGCTGGAAACTGTGCACTCGCGAGGACTGTGCAGAGCCAAACGGCGAGGGTCGTAACGGAGGGGACAATTAGGAAGGAAGGAATCGTATTTTGCTGTGAATCTGCTCACTCGCCCCGCTCCATGACAGCTTTTTTTGGAAGGTTTGGTAAGAGGATCGGTCGTTCGTGGGAGAGTAGTGTCGTACTAAAGGAATGATTTGGGAGGAGGGGGGGGGGGTATTTTGCACAATTTCGCCTAGAACGCGAGGTATCTCTGTATAATATTATTGTACTACCTGCGATAATTGTGCATATCGATAATTTTCCAGCGAATTTCCTCTGTCATGGTAGGTGGCGAGCTCGCTGTCGCTGTTGTGGGGGTTGTTGTCGTGGTTGGCATAGTCGTTGTTGTGGGGGTTGTTGTGGTGGTTGGGGTAGTCGTTGTTGTGGGGATATTTGTGGTAGTCGGCGTAGTCGTTGTTGTTGGTGTGGTTGTTGTGGTTGGGGCAGTCGTTGTTGTGGGAGCAGCTGTGGTGGATGTTGGAGTCGCTGTTGTGGTCGTTGTTGGGGATGTCATAGCAGAAGTCTGTGTCGTTGTTGCAGTCGTTGTAGGGGTGGTCGTGGTAGAAGTCTGGATCGTTGTTGCGGACGTCGTGGACGCTGATGTGGTGGAGGCCGCGGTACTCTCCGATGTTACGGAATCAGCTTCTGAAAAGTTCTGTTTCTATTCTGTATGAGCACCAGAAGGAAATCTGCTAGAACGTACCAGCAAAGGTTGTCACATTAGTTGGATAACAGAGGCCTTGCACGGACTGCCCGACTGCCCTCGTTGTTGAAGTGCCACATTTTCGAAAAGGGAATATATTGAGTGCAATCACTGTCACTACTGCACCCAGTTGATCTAGCGTTTGGAGATGGCAAGTAGAGTGTCTCGTTCAATTTCGGTCTGAAAGCGTAACTGTCAAATAGAAATTTGTGCGCTATTTGGCTTGGGAGGACATTTTGCACTTCCGCTAGTTCCTTTTGCTAGATCCTGCTCAATACACGTCTCACCTTCTGTAGGCTTTTGTCAAATTTACACGAAGGTCGGCGAATTGAATAGCTTCGCAGGAACTTGTGAACTTGGCAGTAATAGATGGGATCTAGCAAAATACCCCCA
>MU916578.1:1652-14200 GCA_036418165.1 Cooperia oncophora | reverse complement strand
GCTAGTCAGCGTCAGCTATCTAGCCCTACGACGACCAGCCAAAAGCGGCGGTGGTCGCCTGGATCAACAACGCACACACCGCGCTGCTATTCAAGACGTCAATGCGAGCAAAAACGCCCCTGAACGACAACGAATTCGAACTCGTGCCGCTTCGACAAACAAACGCGAACGCGCGCCCGTTATACGACGAGCGCTCAAACTATCAGAACAACTATATAAGTACAGTGACATTTGGCTTGCCGAAAAGGAGACCCCCCCCTAGGGTGTCCTGGGATTGGAAAAAAACTGATCATATCGAGTAGAAAAAAAAGATCCTGGAGCAATTAGACGGAAATAGTTCAGAACACCAGAACATGAGAATTCAAACGGAATCAACCGCGGGGAAATAAAGGCCCTTCTCTTCTTTTTAATTGCGCATTGTAGAAGAATGCATGGCGCATTCCAGAGAATAAGCAAGTTTCGAGATACTCAAGGATTCGAAAATCCCGAGAATAGTGTGACATCGGTAGCGGCATTCATTTGTGTGGGAGGAGTGTTGAGTGGGAGCCGTGCAATAAGTAATTACGAATTACTGTTCGATTTATCCTATTAGGGATAGGTGGAGGAAATCGTAAGATGACAGCAGCAATAGGGAAGGGAAAAGCGAGTGAAGGTGGTAAACAGGAAGTTTAGGTGTTCAGGAGTGAAGGAAAGAATAAATGAATGAGTGAATGATGGAAGAAAGGAAAGAAAGAAAATAAGTAGTAGGCAGCTAAGTAAGAAAAGAGTTAGAAAGTAAAGAAGGAAAGAGAGAGTGAGTGAATGAGTGAATGTGACAATGAACGCAAGAAAGAAAGAAAATAAAAGGAAAACAAAAACAAAATATAATAAACAAAGTCATCACGGTTAATTGATTAAGTAGAGTAAGAAGTTGTGTAAAGAAAGAATATTAAGTTAATAAAGAAAGAAGAAAGGAGGGAAAGAAGGAAGCAAGGAAGCAGGGAAAGAAAAGAAGAAGGAAAGAAAGTGAGAAGTAAACAAAGTAACGAATAAAGAGTAAGAGGAAAAGAGAAAGAAATAGGAAAGTCTGTTTCAGGGGTGATGCCAAGATACCGCCATGATTGACACGAGAGAGATGAGAGAGTAGATGCGAGCAGGAGAGACGAGAGATCTAGAGAGAATCAGTGAGAGAGTGCGATCTTAAAAGGACTCAACGAGTAATGAAAGGACGGGACTTATGTAGAAAGGAAATGAATAGGAACAGAGAAGGATAACGAAATCGCATGCGAAAATCTTGATATAATCCTAATGACATCAAATTAATCATGTACAAGGGCTTAAAGCAATGGGTAGAGGCATTTGAAAGACTTTCGAAAAACTCAAATAGCCTTGCACAACCCATACTGCAGATGAAGCGTTCAAACACCACAGAGCTCCTTCCCTCTTAAGCTTTAGCAGGAACCTTCATCCTCCTTACAGTAACCTCAATATTGCAGAGAGAGGGTTTGAAATGCCCCCTCTCGCCGACTTCCTCCCTTTATCGCCTTACCATGAAACCAAAGAAAAGCCTCTTGAAGCAACGACATTTTCATGAATGATTTCTCACTTTCTCAAGACATTTATAAGGGTGTCTCGTGCTTCAATTCGCTTCTTCAACGTCCTCCACCCGTATGAGGACTTCTCAATGGAAAAGCGAAACAGCAATGACGATTCAAAAAACTCGCCCCAAACATCACTTGAAGTGTGCGTTCGATAAGATTTCTTTGCTAGGAAAACGTAAAGATCTGAGAAATGTTTACATAGTGGACCGGTTTTACCGAATGAAGAGATTCATATGAAAAACCCCTAAAGACGAGATATAGCCGAATTGCTTGGATCTCTATTTTCTGCAGAGAAGCTGACCAATGGGCCACCGTCTAGCGATGAGCGTCAAATTTCAGGCGCAAAAACCAGCGAGCAGACCTTGGTAACCATACAAAATACCACGAGGATAACAGTCACACCCTTCTTCCCGCTATATTCCGCCACCCATAGCGCTCCCATCACAGGGGCAGGTTTCAGCGATTAGGAAATTGCTCGTTTAGCCCTTCCATCACCGCTTCAAGCACGACCTTCCTTCAGCCCAAATGTGAAACATCACCCACATCTTATCTACAATTTCTCGTAAAAGTCAACTTGTTAAGACGGAAGGGGGGGGGGTTTAAAATCCCGTTCTTTTCCCAAACGCGCTTCAGCATTCGTAAAGGCACTTTTGAGTAGGTCAGTTAGCCCCCTCCACCATAGCAGGGAGGTCAGCGAGTCCTCTTTTAGGGCAGAGGGGAAGAGGAGGCTTCCCGCCGTATTAATGACCCGAATAAGACACTGCTTTCCCTGAATATCGCGCTTAGTTGGCTCTTCCCCTACCTTTCCCCCTTCCGCCTCAAATAACTGATTTGTTGGGTCAGATGTCGTTCACACAAAATCGTTCATAAAACAAAACCTAGGTGGACTGGGTAAGACTTAGAATGGCTCGGAATAAGGCCCCTAGTAGCGAGCAAAGCTGTCTATGGCAGAAATCAGGAGAAAAAGCTCAAAAACCGCTTACACAAGCCGAGACAACAGATAAACCCCAAGAAGAGAAGATCCTATGGAATGTTCTTAGAAGATTGTTCAGGTCTATGCTAGGCAGCTTAATTGCCGCTAAAAGTGATAAGCATCGCCAGCTTAGCCTCAAGCAGACACTGAAAAAGCCAGGGATCAAACAAATCCTGTGGGGGTGGACCCGCGCTTAATACCCCTGATTGTCAGGGTACAGAAAATGTTAAATTAATGGGAATTCAGAGTAAATGGCTGCTCCCTCGAGAAAAAAAGCTCTAAAAGATAGAAAAGAGAAATTACGAGACGCAGTGCAAAGCATAGGAATCGATTTATCCAACGAGAGGTATCTCCCCCTCGCCCGGGCTAGAAGTGACACGATGCTAGAGACATCGACCGAAGACGCCGCTGAGGGTGTGAAAGTGAATTGGGGAACTAGTCCACGGGGCGAATCCGGATTTGGACGTCGCGTCATCGTGTCGCGCGACATCGCTCGGCTCAGATTCTTCGGCGAACATGCTGTGTGCGCCGCGAGGTGGAACCAGTCACGAGGATGGCGCGCGTACCACCGATCATGGAGCTCGGCCTGAAAGTCGCAGGGGACGAGGAATTGGGCCGCCGTTGCCGACACGGGTGTCTTACGCAATGATGCAAGTCAGATCATATGACGTAAACGATCGAATCCCACCACGAAAACGATCGGAAACGGTACGGAAATACGGTAGTGGCCCAGGAGGCGCCTGAGGGCTGAACAAAACTGGTTGTAGGTTGCTTGAGCATGGTTATACCTAGTAATGCTTCAGGAGACGTTATCAGATTCCAGAACAGCCCCAAACTACTGCATTTAGTTCCGGGAGGTGGGAAGGGGGAAGATGAAAGACAAGACCACACGGTGTATCGATTACCACCCAAATAATCGATTGATCGACGGATTGGTTCGCGGAAAAAGCAAGGAAGAAACCTTGAGGGATACACAACCCTAGAAGAATAGGAAAAACCATGCAACTAAAACCATCACAAAGTTCTCGAGATCTGGGATAAAGCCGCCATGAAAGTTCCGATTTCCGGTAGATCAGAAGGCGGAAATCGACCAAAGAGCGACAGCCATTTCAAGAGTGACAAGCGATGCATTCTTAACAATTCCTTCAGCTCATTATTAAAGGACAGTAAAGTAATGAGGCAGTTAGTAAAATAATTAGCAAAATAGGCTGTTCGTAGAAGGAAAAAGCAACAAAGGCTGTTTCTACGAATTTTTCAAAGAAATTTAAGATGGATATACGGAATTCGGATGAAAAAATACTGAGAAACAAGTACTCCTGGAAAATCACGTGGGCTCGTATCCTTCACAGTAAGTATTAACAAAACCAGATAAGAGCAGAAAATCCAGTAACAATCAATAAAATCGATAACTACGAAGGAGCGAAACATCCGTAAAAGTTAGTGGAAGGATTTCCTGATGTTACAGTAAAGAAAAAATATTTGCAAAGGATGAAATAAATTCACGGTATGTACCGTATCCCAAGCAGCCGGGTGGTGTAGATCGAATTAATCCAGCCATTAAGAATCACAATGGAAATAAGACGGGTGACAATAACAACGTTGACAGAAGGCAGACATTCATGTGCCAGTGTCACCCAGCCCGGCCCGGCCCGACCGGCTGTGACCTCTGGCCGCACCGAGTGGTACGCCCTTGCAACCGGGACGCCCCACACCTCGCCTCGCTGCTGTCCGCGGACGGGCCCCTTCCCACAGCAACAATGCGTTTGTCTGGAGATGGATGGAAAGTACAGGTATTATGTGGGGAAGTTTGGGTATCAGCCAGTCAGCTGGAGAAGTATTCAGATGGAAGCTGGGGGGTCAGAGTACAAGGAGAGAAGATGACTAGGAACTGTGGAAAATACGAAAAGCTTAGCGAACACCTGTTCGCAGTTAATCAGCTGATTATCACTGGGCACTACCAGGAACAAGATGACATGAAAGTGAATGGGAAGAAGCCCGAGCAAATGACTTCGTGATAAGATAGCGAAGAATCAGCAGCTAGCCAAGTCATTCAGTCAACCAATCAGTTAGTAGACCTCAGTCTAGAGGGTGAGGAGATAGGCGAGCGTGGCGGTCTGTTGGTATCGGCCGGTGACTGTGCTGGTGAGGCCACCTAAGGTCACCGAGTTGAGGTCACAGCACTCGCCGACGCAACGGCGACGCGCGCCGACCGAGACCACCCGGTACCACCTTGACCACCTTGGCCGCCGCCTCGACGATACACGACGTCCCCATGGACAATTGCGAAATCAGCACTGGATACGGTGACGATGACCGATTGATGACCGTATCCATGACTGTTACATTTTCGTCGATATCCATCGCAAGTTTAACCAACTATCGGCCTCTATAAGGCACTCTCTGGGCAGACCACACATTCAAACGTCTCTATGGTTCCCAGTGGGGGTCGAGAGCATGGCGCATCCGAACAATCAATACTGACGTGCTAGATTGCATGAAATGCTCGAATCCGTTCATGGAAACACCCTTCCAGAAGTCCACGACATCTCTCGGACTCACCCATAGGGATCGATGCATCAGCTGGCCCCCACGGCCTCTACGGAGGTACCCTACCCGAAGCCCTCGACAGCTCCTGGACTCATCTATAGGGGTCGCCTATCGGGTTCACTCCGGGTGGTCCCTGAAACTGTATCATGACACATACAGATAACAAATCGTATTCAGCTACGTCGTACTAGGTCGCTACGTCGATCGTCGTCGTTTAGCGCCGTTTTCAGCCCGGATGACGTCAGCAAAATTTGCACAACACTTTCCCCCACATAAGCTTCAAACACGCACATACATAGGCAAAAAGGCAAAAACGTCTTGCTGTACAGGTACCTTGTTTTCGTGGCACGACTTTTGGGAAAGAATCGTGCTATGAAGGTAAGTAGGCAGAGTTATTGTTTATTTACCCCACACAGGTAAACAGAAGGTAATTTAGACTGACAAAGAAAGAGTGCGAAACAAGGAAGGAACAGGGGACGCAGAGAATGATACAGAAATTTAGAACAGCTTCAACTGTCATGAGACGCAGAGATCGAAGCAGAGAAACAGAAATGATTTTACTGCAGGGGAATCTCTCAAGGGTTTCATTTTGCCTGTTTACCCCGAGAGGACCTGTAAAGTTCAAGTTCCAAATGAACGCTGACAGGGCACAGCACCGGAATGGAGAGAAATGGGGGTGCCAGACGACTCTCCCTGCCAGAGATCTTCCTCCGCTACGAACCCGCCCCCTTTCCCAGCCTACCTACCACCTTCGTAAACTTTCACAACTTCTCAGCGCTCTTCTCGGTTTTCCAGGTTCCACATCTTCTCAAAATGTTGCCGGAGAGGGGGAGAGGGGAGCGGGATGTTGTCACCGAACAACTACTAATTTCAAGCATTGAAAAATAGTAGTGGTTAAAATAGTAGCGCCTATTTGAAACTAAATGGGCTGGGTTTTTTTTCCAGTAGGGGTACGGAGGGCATGCTGCTTCGGAAAAGTTCGTCCAAGGCTATACGTCGAACTTTCCACTCCACGCCTCCCCCCCTCCCCCAAAGGATGTCGCATCAGTAGCCTTGGAAGCGGAGGGAATCGAGGCGCCCGTTTAGGCTCGGGCAGAAGTACACACCGAAGAAACCGCAATCTTGTACAAGGCTTAAATGCCTAAAGGACTGTGGCTAAAGTGGCTAAGAGTGCATGGCTTCGGATTCGCCGATGCATACTCCGTGCCGGCACTGTAGAAACAGCTGACTGCATGGTTGGCCTGTACTATAACATTAGAGTTGAGCAAAAAATTCGAAACAATGTACAATTCCATTCCCATTCCTCGGGCGGAAGTGGAGTAGTGGCAAGTGGCGGCGCCTCACCATGCGCATGGTGGGGGGGGGTGAGGGGAGGGGGGCGGAATTGGAGCCTGTAACTCGGCGCTCAGCAAATCTCTACCCTATAAGCTCGACCTACTCGACGCCTCTTCGGAGTTTCATTTTGTGGATCGAAACAGGGATTCGGGGAGGGGGTCAGCTGCGCTTATGTATTCCTTACAGAAATACTCTACCAGAAGTCTTTGACACCTGGCGGACTGATCTATACGAATCGCCTATCAGGTTCACTCCGAGAGGTCCCCGAAATTGCACCATGAACCAAGAATCGCATTCAGCTACGTCGTCAGCTGGCGTCAAGTCATTATACTGAGCAAAAGGCCTTCAAGAATCACTGATCTAGAATGGAATTATCAAATCTTGACGATTTTTAAGGATGGGATACATACGGGAACCCTCTAGATTTCTGGGAGGAAAGAAAAAAGGATAAAGTAGATCGCACAAACACGCGATTCCGCTGTACAAACGCGTGAGCTTACAACTCATTCGAGATAATTTGAGGCTTGAAATAGCCAGCATTGCAAAGCAGTAGTAGGGAATCCTCAATAAGCAAAGTCGTATTCAAGTCTGTCCCTGTGAGGGGTCTTATTGAATACAAGTTGAATGCGCAGAAAAAGCGGACGCAGAAGTGCGACTATTCCTACCGAACTTGCCCGAGCCGACGGACTACGGTTAGGTAGAGGTAAGGTTAGGATAAGTGATAGGGAATCAGACAGCACGAATACTGGACGATTTGCGAATACTGAACGATTTAAAAAGCAAAAAAGGGTTTGAATTATTGTATTGGATAAACGTGCCATCAGCTATGAAAACTTAGACGCCTACGTCCGGCAAACAAAGTGCATCGTCACATTTGGAATTTATTAAATTCAAGTGATAACGTCACGTAGTGGCGACGATGACGACGATGACGCTGTTGCGCTCGACATTTGACGCAAAACTGATCTCTGGCACTGATTATCAGCTATCAATCGCATCCCTCGTCATTTCTTGCACGAAATTGATTTTAATCGCCCAGTCCGCTTCGCTGACATCATGCAGATGAACTTTCGTTGTTTATTCCGAGCAGTGGTCTCCCACCGGTGTCCTGGACTTCGATCCCGGGCAAGCAATCAGGAGGAGCTTTGAGGAAGAGATGGACAAGGACAAGAACGACTCGCACACGGCTTGCAGTTGGCTTGGTGGGTGCATTTTGTTGACTTTCATCGACTACTAGCGACGTTTCTTGTGAAGACATGTGAATTCTTGTGAAGCTGTGCAATGGCACGTGCTTTCTTTGGCTTCTCTGACACTTTGACGAAAGTCTGAGTGTCAGCAAGATAAGACGTGGTGATGCCCACCCAACAGCGGCCGTAGGGATTGTACACACGGCATGGGTGTGCTCCCAACCACACAATTTGTGCAAGTGGAACGGGGCACTCTTTGCTTCCACGTCATTTCCCTCAATTAGCGAGAAGGGTGTCCGGTGAAGGTGGTTTTTCATCTTTTCATACGGACTATTAAATGTGGCCGACACACTAGAATAAATGGTATATCAGTATCAAAGGTCCAGCGCTGCTGGGGTGAGCCATGAACTCAATTTCGTCTATGATTCCGAAGGCATTTGAAAAACTAACACATAAACGACAAACAGGATACAGCATCGTTGTGTGAAACACAGGGGGGGGTCATATTTGGTCGTTGTTGGGTGAGCAGGGTGGGTCGTAAATGCCTTTGAGAGAAATTCGTCGCGTTGGGAAAAAAACTTTTCCTGGTTGTTGATTCGCTTTTCGCGGTTTTTCTCGTTTCATATCTGCTATATAACTGCCGCCGACCCGCCCCTCCCACCCGCTCGACGGAAAATCGTTGGGTGAAAAACTGGTAGGAAGCGGGGGACTTGTAAGGAAGTGTAGGTAGGTGTTGGGGAAGTGGAGGGGGTCGTGCTGACACCACCGTTTCGCACATCACGATGCTGTACCCTGACCACAAAGTCCAAGTTAATTTACAAGTCCGTGACCCTAGTCGTCAAGCTTCACTTGAAGTCTGTCCCAGGTTTTTGGCCCTGGAAATTGAGCGGTTTGACACCCTTGTCCGTTGCGAATGCTGGGGCGTGTCAGGGAGGCCGCGTTTGGTGTGGCACTAGCCCGTTCTCCACCAGCTGTTGAAGCCAGCAAGCGACAAATACTGGTGGAGAGCGAACTAGCACCACGCTAAACCCAGCCCGCCCCCCCCCTTCGCCCCTAGCATGCTCCACTCTCCTCAGCGAACAAGACTATTCATGAGTGCAATGCCGATGTCAGGACATGGCGCTGAAGAAAACGAATCGTCTACCTCAACCTTTCCCAGTGTTTCCAACCTCCATCGCTGCTCTCTGTGCGATCCCATTTTACCTCAACGTCAAGGTTCTCCTACCCACTAACCTCCTCGGAGAGATGGGCAAGAGGATCGCAATTTGCCGCTCTGCCGCGCGCGGCGACGGGCGCGACAGTTTCTTAACTCGTGTTAACCTGTCGATTGGAGCACCGGACTTCATGTAGACCCCGTCATCGTAGACATTCATGACTATTTTCGGTTCTGAATTGCTTGTTGTCGCCATCCTCACCTGGAACCATCGCCTTTGCAATTCGCCGGGTTGGGCGGCGTCGCGCGCGACGCCCTTCAACCTGGCGAATTACGATTCTCCTGTCACATACCCACCTCCTCGACTCCTTCTATCGCTAATCGCAAGTTCACAGAAGAATAGAATGCAGGAGAACAAGAAAGAACTGTTCACAGAAAAACAAAAGTAAAAGGAAACTTCTCTCAGCAAGCCAAACACGACCTCTTTACCCAGAGGGACTAAGAAATACCTCGCTGGGTCCCTGCTCCTGCCCGGTATCGTGTTGCAGACAACGCAGATGAGCGCTCGCATGCATTACAATGTTCGAAAAAGGTTTGGCCCGAAAAAAGAGACTAGTAAAAAATGATTGATTGCAAATCACATTCTAGCGCCAGGATTGGGGCGCAAATGCAACAAAGGACAAACCGAGTTCAAATAAAGAAACCATCAGAAACATTAAACTATGGCTGGAGCTAACACTGGAAGAACAAATCTACACAGCAATAGTAGATAAAAGGAAATGAGCAAAAAGCAGACACTGCACATAAATAATAAGAAATCATGAGTAAATAAAAGAGTAAATAAGTAAACAGTGACATCAATTGATCGCCAGTAATAAAAAATTAGTGGCGAATGGTGCCATTCACCATGCACCTTGTCGGAGAGCAGATTTTTTTACCGACGTCCGCCCCGGCAAGCGAGGCTTTCTATGCCTTTGGGGTCGGTTAGTGAGTAACGAAGGCGTCCGGGAGGGTCAAGTACTGAGCTGGACACACCCTTGAAGTCCTTGGTATGGGATGAATTACATCCAAAAACCAATGCGACTTTAGATAGAAACTGAGTGCGCGGCGCATTCCAGAATGAGATTGGTCAAGGCCAGAAGGGTCTGGGCTTGTATTTTCTGGAATGAGCAGTGAATGCAGAGTAAGCAGCAGTAAGTAAGTAAGGCTGAAAGAAAAATATTTCAAAAGACTCAGTCGATAAAAAATCGATTGAAGATGTTCGAATTCCTGGCAAAATATTGATTTCAATGAACGGAATGTTCTTCGTGATGTGCTGCCCAGTGCAGTAAAGACGAGTCGAACGATTGTTCGTGTCAAATGCACTTTTGCATTTGCACTCGGGACGTGCAGATGGGAACATTGATGGTTGCAATCCGCAAGCAGCTTGCAAAAACGAAGGAATCTCGAAAAATTCGGCTCGTAAGAGAAAAATCCCGTCAAAATCCCCAAAGCACTTCGGCTCAGCAAACGGAGACTTCATCGTTCTCTGTACTATCGACAGCTGAACACAATAGCGGTGCTGGTTTTCACATATCCGAAAAGTACTTTTTAAGTTTTTTTGATAATAGGTGGTTTTGGTCTATATAACTGTTTTTGTCCCCCCTCCCCCCAATAGATGAATCTAGTGGCGATTTACCGTTCCCAGAGGGTAGAAGCTTCGTCTGGCCTGGCCAAGAACAGGTAGGGGATTTGACTCCCGGACCGCGCGCGTACCAAGCGGGTCACTTGTCGCTACTCCATCCCCGCTTGCAAGGGAGTTTCGAAAAAAAAACTCGCTTCGGAGGGAGCTTCGAGAAGAGAAAGGCGTTTTTCTGGTGAATTCACCTGTTCGGGAAGAATCTGGAAATTCATCTTTTTGGGAAGAAAGGTTTCCACGATCTTCAGGTATGTTTAGAGAAAAAATGTTATTTTATTTTGCTTCATATTTTACATGCCGTTTTGTATATCCGTATACACCTGCAGTTACGAAGCTTTTCCTCCACGTCTAACACGCACTAGGTCATGCGATCGGATCCCCGCTAGGTTTAATTTTTTGCTTCTTGCAGGAGAACATCACAAAAAATGGTGGTGGGGCCACAACCACATTAGAGCTGCCTTGTAGAAATCGGTATTTTTATCGTCCCGGACGAATCTGTATCAATTTACCGTTCCCAGAGGCCAGACGGATTGGTTGGCCTGGGCGGGAACTGGCGCCGGATTTGACTCCCGGATCTTACGCCTGGTAACGAGCCACTTGTCGCCACACCACCTCTACCACGAAAAGTAAATAGGAAGCTGAAACAGATAACGATCTTCGGAGGTAACCGAAGGTAGTTCAAACCCTTTCGAGGAACATTAAACCCTGTAAAACTCAACACTAAACCTTTGGAGAAGTACCAATAAACAGGCAATTAGAAGTGGGTAGATGGTAACCTTCACGGGTTCCCGAACGGCCCTGTCCGTCCCCATGTCAACGTTGACGTCTATTTCGTGTTGCGAAAACGACGACAGTTTGTCTCAATGAACGAACGAAACAACGAACAGCTACGGTAGCCGTGAAAAAAATCGATTTCCTACAACGAGCTCGATTCTTCAGGGATGAATGGCATTGGGTAAAGGAAAAAAGAGAAGGGATGGAGTGGGGAAAAAAGTTGCAGACTAGTGATGGGAGCACGGCTTTGGCGAACTATTGACGGCTGAATGTGCACAGGGTTATCTAGCCCGACGCCAATGAAGATGAGCAAATCTGGTCATCTTGAGAATATACAGGCAACCCCGAAGCAGTTAGGGGAGATGCCATGATCCGGGAAGAAGCGCTGGAAAACTGCAGCCGCCTGGGTCATTTCTTGGGCCTCACAGCTGCCCTGACTGGGTCAGGCTCATTCTTCACGTAATTTCGTCAACATTTCGGAATTTCGCCGCAGCTCCGTCATTGGAGTTCTCATGGCGCAATTCTAGCCTAACAGGGCCAAATGAGTTGAGACCATCCTCTGTGAAGCATTCAATTCATCCCCTCCCAATTTGTAGACGGTCAAATCCCGAATCTTCCCTCCCCCCTTTGGCCATAAACTTCAGCTAAGGCAAAGCCCAACATCTGCGATGGCGATTAGGCTAGGGATATGTTGCATAGCCATAGGGTAGCGCTGCGTTAGGTGGTGCGAACGCCACCCTGCACGTTTGCGCGACGGTATATCAGCGTGGTACCGGCTGAGACGACCTTCCTACCAGTACGCGCCTGGTGGCAGGCACGACGACATCTCTACTGAAAAAGAACCGCCGCCACAACCGCCACCAACGTCTCTGCGCAGCGCCGTAGTTGATGACGAAAATGAGCCCCTGGAGGTGGGTCTCTGGAGGGAGGGGGACCTCCCTGGTGCAGAAGCGATTAACGTAGGGGCAAAGGGGAGGTGGGAGGAAGATATTAGAGAGCCCTCGATTTGAACCTATGCATATTTCCTTCGAAAGCCTATCTTCACCTCAATGTACTACAGCGGATCCCACATATGGCCCCAGAAGTCCTGACGGGCAGAGCCCAAGCCATCACCACGGCTGGCATGTACAAAGCGGAAAAACCAGCGAAACCGGGCTTTGCCGTTAGACTTCTGGTGCTCAGTATGTCCTCCATCAGCCTCAGGGAACGTCGAACGTTGGGGAATCACCGAGGGTCGTATTTGGCCTGGAGAATCCATACCATTGAAGGACTTCTCTCCTCCCCTTCCCTACCCTTCCTTTTCCGTGGCCTTAGTCCTATA
>MU916576.1:0-11838 GCA_036418165.1 Cooperia oncophora | reverse complement strand
GAGCCTTACTAGGAGGTTCCTGTCGCTCAAGGAGAGCGCCGTCCCACCAAGAGCTTGGGCACTTCCGGATTCTTTTGTCACGTGAATAGAGTTTTGGCTAACTCTGCCCTGACGGGTATTCCGATACCGCTCCAAGTCAGGGCCATCAACTACCCCTGTGTATAGAGTTGCGCCAAAAACCTTTTCTTCGAGCGTTTTGGGTCACTGACCATGTCTCCAGTAAAGGCTATCTGTCACCTCCAGAAGTAGTTATCCCACCTCTTTGTGGGGAACTTTCGATTTGCTAGCACGCAGACGCATAATTAACAACCATAAAAGGCAAAAAAAGAAGTGAAGCACACACAGGGGGAGGGGGCAAAAAAAGACACCTCTCCTCCCTGACTTTCGAGGCGCTATAAGTTACACTTTATTAAATTCTGATCGGACATTTCTACCACCATATTAAAGAGCATATTAAATACTATCATGACACTCCGCCACAGCCTTCTGGACGAGCGCCATCGAGAGATTCTGCCACGCGACCGTGATTCGGTGCCTGAGATCAGCGAGATAGTCGATTTCTCCGCCACCGTAGACCACCCTATTGAACTCCGCCCGAACCGGGTAATTGAGGGAGTTCAGGTCATCTTTTTCAGGTACTCAACGCCCTTCCATTCCAAGTAGGCGAGAGTTTTTCCAACGCCCTTCGATTCCATGTGGTGGCACCCAATCCTGTAGCAGTACAAAGTTTCCAAGAAGGTACGGGCGACGACATACAGGGTGATATTCTTCTCGAGTTGCTTGATGTAGGCGCTAGGGTCCACAAAGGAATTATCAATCCCGGTCCCTCTGGTCCACATCACCAACCCGCGCCTTGGCGATTGCGGTGACGATCATGTCCTAGATCTTCCATATCGAGTACTGGTCTCCAGGTAGCTATCCATGGGTGACTCCATACTAGAAGTTTCGCAGCTGTTTGGAGGTGACATGAATTCCAAAGGTCTTCTCCAGTCAGGCTGCGACTGGAGATGACTTCATATTTTGGTGTACATGAAGGTGATGGGCGAGAGCCAGCTCCTGCTTATCGAGGAACATCTTGGGTATCTTCCGAGCTGTGAAAACTTTGCTGACATGTGACTCGACCAAAGTGACTCTTTTTGCCATCCCCCCCCCTCCCGTATAACGCCATCTACACTTTTGAAGTGAACAAAAATCTTTTATTTCCCGTGCAAGGTGGTAAGGAGCTCTTTGTTGAAAGCCTAGACCTTAAAAGTGAAAAAAGATTTGGAGTTCTTGTTCAGTGACGATGAATCTAACTTCGCCTTCCCACTTTTCCTTTTCCTTGCTTAACGGAGTTGAAATCGCGAAAAATGCAAAATTTCTACTGGTCGGTTCTGCCAGAAACTTTCAGTTACGGAGCTGTGCGAGTTCGCGTGCCATTGCCATCCAAACAGGTCCATGACCACCAGCAAAGCTCAAAACATTTTTCTTGCTGAAACCTCGTATACAGGGGTAATTGATGAACCCGATCACGGTTCTGACAGTTATTTATGACGGGGAAGGCATGGTGCATAAACCACGGAGGGAACCTCAGTATGCACCGCTGCGTGCCAAGTAAGCCACTTATATTTTGAACTTAATTTACGTTGCTTTTCATAACTAGTTAAGGAACACCTCATAAACCATATACGCTGTTCATGCATGGACCCCTACATCATGCAATGAACCGTTTTCACCTCGCTGTACGACCTCCCTTGTTAGACAAGTAACGACTAGGAAGCGCTTGGCGCTGCGTTATGATTCCATGGCAAATTAGCGGCGGGGCAGATTTGTTGACCGGTAGATCGCGGGGCTTTTTTTAGAAAAGAACGGCTTTTATCGGGGAATGGGAGTTTGCACGTTGAACAACTGTCTCTACTGCTGCGTTCTCTACCTGCGGTCTGAACCTTCACCCGTTCGTGAAATATTTCGGATGGGTTGCGAACGCGTTGGTGAAGCGCGAGCGGAGAGATTGACTTCTCTTCACGGAACTTCTGAAGGAATAGAAATGTCATTAGAGCACCCAAACTTCCTTCCCACAAGAAACCTTAGAGCCTTGAGACCCGCTGGTTCAGAGGATGTCTTGCTAGGGAAGGCCGTCGAATAGAAGCGGCCTTTTGTTAAGAGATGTAGTTTAACGGAACGTGGTTTTAGACGCTGATCTCGAATCTGCCTTCGAAATTTGCAGAACGATTCTTTGAACGGAGTTATGGAGCTTTTTCCTCGCGTTTACCACGCAACAGGTCATGGGATCGGATCCCTGCTGAGCTTAACTTTTTTGCTTCTTGCGCAAACGTGGCAAAAAGTGATTGGTCACTACTACATTAGCGCTCTCCTAAACTTGCCTGAAAAACAGTTTGCGTTCGCTTACTGGCGCGCTTAGTGCCTTATGATCTAGGAGAATTTTTGGATGTACAGGTGCCCTTGGCGCACAGTGCAGGCGTTTTCGCGCTGAGCGAGTGCCATATTCGTGTTTATCGGGGCGAACTACGCCTAGGTAGAGGTTTCTAAAATCTGGCATTTTGACCTGACTTCGAAAAGTGAGCATCCATGGGTTAGTCCAGTTGATTCACACCTCATCAACTGCAAATGCACTTTCGTGCACAGGGCCTCCTCTTGCCACTTCGTACGCGTTCATTTTGTTACTGCCCTAGTTTTTTTGATATCTGAAAGCCAACCGTCCGAAGACAAGCAGCCGACAAGGGACTGGCTCTAGAACTACTGATGACATCATTCAATCAACATCTACCGTACTTTTCAGAGTCAGGTCAGAACCATCTGGCTAGACCTAATAACTTCTTTCTTATGCCAAACATGGGGATCTGGCTAGAAACCTGCCCCTAAGGGTGGTTCTGCTCCCTGAACCCGAGTATTGCAACCATTCGGCGTTTGAGTGTTTTAGACTCAAAAGAGACATTCCTCACGGAATGCAAGAAGAAAAATTCCCTCATAGGAATTCGACCCTCCATGGCGCGCACACGAAGCGATATCCTTACCACTACACCACGACGCCGCTGGTCGTGGTGTGCGGCTATTCATGCAAATTGGCTGACAAAGGGGTTCGACTCTGTGTCCCTTCATTTTGACTCTGATCTGTCTCCCTTCGTTTTGATTCTAATAAACCTTTATAATTCCTTTCAGAGAATCGTTCTGCAAATTTTGAAGGCAGATTTGAAATCAGCGTTCAAAAACAGGTCTCTTTACAAACAGCCACTTCGACCTCGCAGCCATCCCCAGTTAGATAGGTTACCCTTGGGCGACATTTTGAGCCACCCAAAAGCTCAACACCTTCTGTACCATTGTGGGAATACTTATTATCAAACCTCTACATGTCTTCAAATACATATTCCCGCTGAACTGAGTCAAAATATAGCTGGGTTGTCATCGATTGATTTGATCCGAGCGTGTGCGGCGCACTACGCTGCTACGCAGAGGCTGTGGAAAGGCGTAACGTCTCACTTCACGTGATTTTGCTCTTGCAAGTCGCTGTTTGCTTGATGGTCGCCATGTACGGCTCTCAATAAACCTCGGCATAGTTGTAGTACTGTAGGTTTTCCTCTGTGGAAACTCTCGCGAGGTTGATATACCACTTTATTCGGCTTACGCACGTTTCGGCGAAACCGCCTTCATCAGAGCCTGAAAGGACCGAAACGATTTGTGACTATCCGACCAAATGTCTCTGCAGTCCTACTGAAGTTCGACCCTAAATCAGGTCATCACCCAATCACGATGAAGCCACTTACCGTAACCCAGTCCGATCCGCGAGACCAACAGGAAGCTGACCACTCACCAGATCGGACTGCTCTGCATTCAGAGCCCCTCGTGGAAGGCCAACCTTATATAGGGCCTCAGTTCCCGCGTAATAGTGAGGCACTCCTCCCTCCTGGTTCATTTTCGGATCGATGACCTGAATCCAGAATGCCTCGAGTGTTTTCCGCGCGGAGGACTGTGCCTCGCGGGCCAGGCCCTCAACCACGACTCCGAAATCTTCTCCGTTGTGGATTTGGACCCTACTGGGCCTCCAAGGCAGTAAACTGTCGTGACCCATTCATGCCGCCCAGATCGCTCCTTTTACCCTCACGGCAAAAAGTGGCATGCCGTTCTTGCCAATGTATGCCGCTCCACAGCTGCGACTGGGGGATTTGGTAGGGACCACCCCTGGCATATACAATCACCCTCTTTAGCCGTCTGCGCAGAACCACACAAATGGCGGTCTGTACATAATGGTCGATACATTCCATTATCTCACGAAGCGCCGTTCATTGCTATCGGGTTGGTATTTTACAATGCTACTTAGGTTATCCAAGCCTGACCTCCTCAGACACCTCCTTACAGGAGTGCTCATCTCACCGGAGACGAATGGTAACATGAAAGGGATTCTACCGCTTAAACAAGCTACCACCACGTCTACTGGGTCCCACCAAGTCTGGCTTTGTGGGAGGTTAGAGGCGTTTCATAGCCATTCCTAACAGCTATATCGCGTGCCAGTTTCAATGACTCCTTCCGCTCCTCATCTCCCGAGCAGACCTGAACATGTTCCTCACTTCATCTGTAGAGGTATGGCAGCAATCGGCCAGTGCACGATTGATGCATCTTGCCATTCTAGGCATTCTCTCTTACCACTTTTCGCAAAGCGTCTCGCATGAACTTCGCCTGGATAATTATTTATGGGAGTCGATTTTCTGACGGTTTCTCCCTTGTCAGTCTTATGTGCTCAGATTGCGAGTTTAGCAGGTCAAAACAGACATCTAGCATATGTTGTGTGGAGCAGACCACCAAGCAATCATTCTATTGTAACTGGCCCCCTAAACATAGCATTTTGAGCGTGGCGTTCCAAAAGAGGCGCCTCCATTCTGGACATGAAGACAATGGCCAGTGTAGGCGCTAGTCGTTGCCCCATAACTAAGCCCCTGATCTGCGCAAAATATCTACCAGGACCAATTGAAAATTTACAGTGCAGGCAGCGTCATTTAGTATGCCATCGTAAGTCTGGCTGATTAGGTAGAGTCCTTGCATGTTGATATCGCCCTGTGCGCCTACTTAGGAAGCTGTCCATAGGCTTCCGATATAGCTGCATCCCATTGCTAACATTCCGGCCCTGCTACAGGGATTCACCGTCGAATGACTCCATACGCAAGCACTGTTTGACCTGCAGTTGCTATGAACGACGGTCCAGACAGCTTTGGCGTGTTCATTACATCATTTGCTTGAGTTTTGGAAAGACCGACACGCATGGGCCTTCGAGATGACTGGAGGAGTATTATGCAGCCATCCACATACTCACGAATGTAGGGAGTCCATGTTGCTATTGATATGCCTAAGCTGCCTAGCTTGATCGTTTTGAAATCCTTACATTTGGGTACTCTGCAGCTTCCATCCGCTTCTCCAAACTTAGCGATGACATTTTTTGCCATTTGTTGCTCATTCACGATCTCAGCTGTGCGGGGAAGTGCGTCCGCCTCCCCCCCCCCCCTCCGCCCCCCCCCCCCTCCCCGATGGGTTTAGCACAATAATGCTGTACCCTGTGTATGGACGTTTGCTCAGAGATTAGTGACAATGCCGGCTATCTTTAGAGTTTCCGAGCTGCTGAACTCAACTGACCCTCGCATCATTACAAACTATGTTTTCCTCCAGTTTTTCTTTCGCTGGGAGGGAGAACTCGGAGATCGATTCGACTACGTAGGTTACAAAGACCTAATCGGACTTATGGAAGGCTCAAACATCGAAGTCAATATTGCACGTACCCAACAAGTCCGTTAGTTTCGACAGCATATTCTTCGTTAGTGGGTGAATGAGCCTTAACCCATCAATCTGTGATGGTAATGACGTTGCATTATGTTGAAACTTTTGCTGTTTCTCACCATATACCATACACAGTGGCTCATCGGCAAGATATATTTCCATAGATGGTCGCGATGTAGATCCTCAACATAGTAATCTTGCATTGCAACGCATTCTCCACGCTGACCTTGGCGTGACTTTACTGATCTGTTACCGTCCGCCATACAATTACATACTATTGCCTCAAATATGACTCCTGACTTGGGATAACCGCAATTAGGTGGCGGCTCAGTACAGCTGCAGATAGAAAAAAACTCGAAGGACATAGTCTTGAATTTTCGCTTTTTAAAGACTTCTGAAGCTTTTGTTGAGCAACAATGCAGTGAAATGGTAAGCATATGGCAGGGATTCAACTTCGAGAAAACTATCCAGCGCTCTGAATTCGGTTTGCTCACTACTGGATTCAATTAGAGATTTGGTCATGGAATCGACTCTACAGGAGCTTCAGGAGTGTCCTCCAGATCAAAGATGCCTGCGGGTTGAGCTGAAGACTATTACACGATGCCGGCACTGGATGCCGGAACTAGATTTAATTCTATGTCCGCTGTTCGTAATCACTGAGTGCAAACAACTCTTCCAGGCACACTTTATCTATTAGGTTGTCCGGAAAGGAATGCGCGTTGACTTGGTCTGTTTTATTTCTCTTCTACCATAGAAGGTAGTTCCACATAGTTTTGTCTATTAGAAAGAGGTTTTCATTGCCACATTGATATACTTTGGCCATGTCTACTTTGCTTTTTTGGGGAAAAAAGTTGGGAAGAGCGGGTGCCGCACCAGCTGAGCGACGCAAACAAGGCAACACGAGTGGCAATGGCCGGAATTCTTCTTCGTCGCTCCAAGAACAGCGGTTTTTTCGACTATTATTACATCAAATGAGAAAAGGGTCTGCTTCGATAACGCAACGAGAAAAGGACAGTGGTTAGACTCCAGTGACCCTCCAAAACGGACTCCGAAACCTGATATACGCGGCAAAAAGGTGATGCTCCGTGTTTGGTGGAATAGCAAAGGTTTGATGTACTTTGAAGTTCCGGAATCCGTTACGGCGGACATCTGCAAACACCAATTGAACCGCATGGATCCAGCACTGCGTCTTCAAAGTGTCGAAACGACGTCGACAAAATTTATCCACGACAACGCTCATCCACATGTGGCGAAAATCACTCTAGAAAAAAATTGAGGAATTGGGCTGGAAAGTCCTGCCTCATCCGCCACACAGATCAGACCTGGCACCATCGATTACCATCTGTTCCGGTCGATGCAGAACTCCCTGGCCGAGAGAAAATTCACAAACCGCGAAAAAGGTCCAACTCTGGGTGTCCAACTTCTTTGAGTCGCAGCCGGTCGAGTTCTTCAGAAGAGGAATCCATTTTTTGCATAAATGTTGACAACAAGTCATTGATACTAATGGAGATTGTCTTTTGAATTTATCTTGTTTAATTTCGTTTTTATAATAAAAAATTTTTTAAGCTCGAACGCGCATTCCTTTCCGGACAACCTAATATATTACATGATTGCGGGACACAAGCTTGGGACAATCAAGTAATAATTTGAATGAGAATTCCGTCTTGATTTCTCGTTCCGTTTTTTTTTCCGCAACTGTAAGCTGGCGATAAATTATATGTCCCTATTCTGGCTTTGATTCTTGTGTTTTACCTGCTTTATTCCTCTACTCCTCACATCCAGACTAAGGCCTCCTTCGGCTTCCTACATAAAAACTTTCTTTCTGCAGTAGGCAATCCTGTAGCGTGTATTTCATAATATTTTGGGGATTTGCAAGTAACGGCGTTTTTTTTAGGTCATCCCATCATGAGGAGGGTTTCATTTACACGAACGAAAAGGAAATCAGGAACAAAAGTAATATTTTGGCTTGGATTTAATTAGATCCCCTCTTCGTCAATGTTCCGCTCCCAATTCCCCGAAAGCGTTTGGACCTCTGGTACCTTCGATTTTTCAACAAGTGCGAGTAAATTGCTGTTGATGCCAATTTCGGCGAATGACAAAACGTTGTAGCGTTTGCCGTCGGACAGTACCTCGACTGACCAGAACAGTTGAAATCGCACGGCTTTATGTTGGGCGAATGAGGCGATTGAACCCAGGTCTCAGTATTGTTTGTGTCCCAGCACTGCCCTACAATACAGTTACTCGGGGTCTGGTACTATGACGAGCAACGGTTATGTGGTAGAATCCTTTTTTCGAACAGATTGTCGGCGGCAGGCAATATACGCCGGCAATGACAAGTTTGTTCTTTGGATAGCGCCGCTTGGGAGCCACAGTGCGAAAATCCTCCGCTATGCTGTTTATCCGCTTGAGCCCACGTAACTCCTCATGGCAGAATCCGGGCGGACGCCTCATTTGCATTCATACAAAATTGACGCTTGTGAGTCGGCTCGGTGTTCAAGACCACCCATATTTCATCTAGGGGTCGGTTTTCACAGTCGTGAATGACATCTCATGCTGAGAACATTACTGCTAGAGGCATAGAATCGGTACTGCGTTCGTGCTTCTACAAGAAAATTAGGTACCCATGCGCACACCCTCTTGACCATCCTCAGTTTATCATTCATTATGCAGCAGTTACATGTTAGTCTCGCGGAGATGCTCGACAAGAGTCCAGCCCCTGTGACCAGACATTCAGCGCTTGACTTTATTTACTTTTTTCTTGTGTTCTTTGCAGGATGAACAGGATGCAGGAACATTGTGGGACCATACACGACAACAAATTTTTTTACTTTCTTCCTTCTTCGGGCTCTTGAACCAAAACTTCTACCTTGCATTTCGAGAACATCACACGCAACTACTGGTCCGGCACAGGTCAAATTTGAGCAGCGCACTTTCCTCTTATGACGTCTGATTCGAAAATCCGGCGCTGATTTTCACCACTCGGGCTTCTTTTCAATTTCTCTTCAGATTTTCTTCTGTGGCTAGGTTTGCTCAATTTCACAGATGCGTAGCTAAAGGTTTGTACCAGCTTACAACGGTGTAGAATGCCCTATTCCCTTTGCTTTCCTGCCACTCCTCTATATGTCTCAACATTTTTGGATGGGATGACCTAAGTAGGTGACCACTGAGTAGAGGACTCTCACTCTGCAAGACAATATCTTTTTCCGAAGGTTCTATTCCCATTGAGTCTCAAGGCCCAAAGTGGGGTGTGGAGTCGACAATTCGAGCATTTTCAGCATTCTCTCCATATACATATCAAATGGGGCTCTGCAGTTCCAGCACTCATCTTAAATGCTGGAACTGCAGAGCCCCATTTGATAAGTATATGTTCGAAAAGCGGTGTCTCCGGGAAAGGCACGGTCAAAGGTGCTCAGCGATCTCCATCCAGCCTCACAGATAAGCATTCCACATAATGCTCCCCCGACCAAACAGGTCGTCGGAGAATGTGCTACGCAGAGCCTGCTCAGGGGCGCGGATTTCCATCTTGCGAAGCATATTCATCCTACTCGTGCCAGCAACTTATCGTCCAAACAGCCTCTGATTGTGAGTGCAAAAAGATGGTGTCAAGAAACCCTTATATGTCGACAATGTCATTTGTCCTTTCCAATAAACTGACAGTTGACAAAGAGGAATAGCAAACCTACCTCTCAAGAAAAAATTATCTAATAATGGAAATCGAAGACATCTGAAGAGAACTTCATTTTTTCCAACAGATTTCAGCGCAAGAAAAAAAGCCAATACTTGTTAACATACGGCATCATAGCAGAAAAAGAAGTAATTTCGGTTTTTCATCCCTAATATCTCTCGAGGAGAACTGAGCTTCCTTTCTATATAATCAAGGAACTTCGCTCGGTTGGCGTTCGGAAAAAAGCAAGAAGTTCCCCGATGGAGAGTGTGTACGTCCGAAATGTTGCGTGAAATGGAATACGCTGCTGGTGCCATCTATATCAGCAAAGTTTTCGACCAGGTAATATTTCGAAGGTACTACATGATCTCGGCTAGATTGATGTTACTAACTATTGTTTTACTATAGGCATCGAAGAATTCAACGTTAGATATGGTGAACGATTTACAACAAGCGTTCCACAGAATGCTTTCCAAACAAGAGTGGATGGATCGTGCTACAAAAAAGGTTAGCTTTCGTGGAAACACACACTTTCGTTAGTTCCAGTGGCCTGGTAGTGCTGCTAACCGCATCCTTTACGAGATTAGGTCTTCACGGTTCGGAAGCTGCTGTCAATCTCGAATCGGGAACACGGTCCTACGCACGGGCTAAAAATGTCAACAACAGAAGTTTTCGGTTTCAACGTATTTGTGGAGTCTTATTTAGTCCACATCAACTCGTTTACATAGAGCTGTGTGGAGCTGAGTGTGTTGGGTCAAAAATGAGCTATTGATCCAAAAACAGCAATGAAAAGCGTTTTTTACGCTTTCTTCTTCATTTTGCTTTAGTGAGTGAATTATTTAGGATCTGTTATACTATGTAAAATAACCAAAAGCGAAAATGGGGAAGTGCTCTCAGATCGGAAGGAAGGTAAAATTCGTTTGGCTTCATCCAACTATCCTTCTATCACTACTTATCAATTTGATAGGTGCTGTGATTGCGACTATAGCATTCGGTTTCGGCGTCGGCACCAAATGTTCCAGTAAATTCTGATACAGCGCCACAATCCTTTTCACCGAACGTGTACACTGAGATGTTTAGTCCCCCGATCACAGATATGACACTCATTTCCTCTCGTTTAACCCGATTTGGCGCCACACCGTCTTAGCCAAGATCGGCGCAAAACGTATCACCTGTATCACCTGTGCTCCCGTTGATCATCGAGTTCCTCGAGCGGGCGCCAGTAACGTCTCCATTCGTCCCTGCAACGTGCAAGAGTTGCCCAATGAACTCTCTCAGCTCGAGGGACGACACGTCAAGGCAGGAAGGACCGCGGAATCGAAGAGGTGGGCACGCTTGGTGTTCTTCGTCTTCTTCGCTACTCCCTCGATGTTCTTGAAGGCTCCCCAAGCCGCTCGCTTCCTCCTGCTCAGCTCTGGAGCTAGGTCATTCATCATATTGATTTCACGACCTAGGTACACATAGCTAGAGCATTCAGAGATGGTCGTTCCGTTGAGCGTGAATGGGGCATCAGAAACCAATCCGTTTCTCATGAACATCGTCTTCGTTAGATTCAGCCGTAGACCGATTTTTCCACACGCGCAGTCGAAATCAGCCAGCATTCGTTCCGCTTGCTCGATGTTTGGTGTTATCAAAACGATGTCGTCAGCAAAGCGGAGATGGTGTAGTTGCCGACCGTCGATCTTCACTCCCATGTCTTCCCATTCCAGTTGACGCATGACGTTCTCGAGAGAGGCGCTGAAGAGCTTGGGCGAGATGGTGTCGCCCTGTCGGACCCCTCTCTTCACATCAATGATGATCTCCTTGTAGAATGGTGAGATCTTGGTCGTGAAGTTGCTGTAGAGCTCACGAAGAATCCTGATGTACTGAGTAGGAATACCCTGGTTGCCCAGGGCTTCGATAACCGCTTCTGTCTCAACGGAGTCGAAGGCTTTCTTCAAGTCGATGAACGTGAGACATAGCGGCATCTTGTACTCTCGCGATACTTCGATGAGCTTCGTTACCGTGTGGATGTGATCGATCGTGCTGAATCCTCTTCGAAACCCTGCTTGCTCGCATGGCTGTCCTTCGTCTAGTGTTCTTCCAATCCTGTTAAGGATGACTCGTGTGAAGAGTTTGTAGACTACAGACAGCAGGCAGATTGGGCGATAATTGCCAATGTCGTACAGGTCTCCCTTCTTGTACAGCAACACCAGAGTTTTGACAAGAACTGGCGGAAGATTCTTCAGATGTTCGGGTCTGATCCTGTCGGGACCGGGTGCCGTACGATTCTTCACCGACGAGATGGCGTGTCGGACTTCGGAAGAGAGAACTGCAGGAACGACATATCCATCCTGCTCCAAGCGGTATGGTTGCAGGTGGACGTGGCTGTCAAAGAGATCCGAGTAGAAGTCGTGGATGATGACCTTCTCCAC
>MU916574.1:3552-13814 GCA_036418165.1 Cooperia oncophora | reverse complement strand
TAGTGAACTTGAAACACTCTGGAATGACTGAAGAGCTCATCAGGCAGGATTCGAATGACAGACAAGAGAGCAAAGGGTGTTATTTAAAGGCACGGTCCGCGCTGAGGCGCTTTTTTAATGGTGTTGAAATGAGGAACACAACTCGTCAAGTGACTCGTCTATGAGAGAAAATGAAAAAGGGCGGAAACCCTAATAGGACCACTCCGAGCCCCTAGTAGGACCACTCTAATCTCAGACACTTGTGTGGGTAAAAGACCGAAAGACCGCGGTTGGATCGCATTGAGTCGGGTCATTCTTCCTAACAGGCCCTATGACTTCGCAAGAGACTATGGAGCATCTCCCTTTCATGCTACTTGTGCGGTAGCATCGCTTTTGGCTGGAAGGCGGGCTTTGAAGGCGGAGTCTGGAGGCGGAGTCACTAAAAGGGGGGGGGGTGTCACTTAGGCAACTTTGCGGCACAACTCCTTCACCTTCACAACTTTCCGCCGCGGAACTGGCACAGGGTTGTTCACTGCGGCCACACTAACCTCTCACACAATCTTTTGCATTTTCATAAGTCATCGCGGTCCGTTCCTTCAAGCAAACTTGTTGACAAAACAGCTATAAATGAACGGCAGTGTCCCCATCAACAGTGATAGGATAATAGAAAAGTCTCTATGGGAAATTGTCGAACCTTTTAAGGAGATAGCATATATAATGAAATACCGTAGACTAATGGAATGGACTAATGACATCTACTGTAAATGTTGCCTCTTAGTGCTCCTCCTCTGAGGTTAAGGTCTAATAGTTTCCAGGAAGATTGGAAGTACTTGTGAACATTTCTAATGCCTTCGAGAGGGAGTACTTCACTTCGTAATTTCCGTACTTGTGCGGGTACGAGAATTCATTTAGTCGGAGCAAATTGGAATAGTTTTCGTTGACATAAGAGGAGAAATGGGTGGTTTGATAGAAGCGTTTGGGAAGGAGTACCTAAGAGAAGGAGGCACGTGATGGTCAAAAGTGCTGAGAGCCTGGGGTCATTCACTTGCTCTCAGTTGCAAAAAACGTCATCGAAGAAAATGGATGGGGTATGAACGAGAAAGGAGAGATTCGTATAGAACAAAACGAGACACGGCTTTGTGCAGGAAAAATTTGGTAACAAGCTTTGAACTGACATTTTAAAGGGTTCAATTTGTTTATTCCTCTTTGAGTAAACTATTCCGGGAGTACTAGGTGAGAGTATATTAAGATAAGATCATTCCTTATCCCTGAGACAGAGTAGGCGTGGCATCTGAACTTGGCACAGAATGCGCTACTCGTGGAATAATTCAAATTTGAGAAAACTGGCATATTATTCATAACTTCACAGAGATATGACCACAATTGTGTCAAAATGGAAATATCCTTCCAGAAGCACGGCCACCGGTAGAGCGGAGGTAATGTACTGGCGAATTACTACGCACGCTGTTGCGAGTGCAGCTCTTGGACCGGCTCCCGCCCCACCATTCGAGCCGACCAAACTTTCTAGTCCTCGGGCACCAGTTACGATCGTTATCGCTGAAGTCAGTCGAGCGTCTCAGCGGCGGCGATTAGGTGGTCGCTCAGCCAATCGCTACCTCTTCTTGAACGTTCGAAGCCGCCAGCAGTGATGGAGTACGGGCTGGCGCCGCAAAAACCCACGCCGCCTAAACGCGCCCTGGCTGATTCCGGTGAAAAAAACTGCCTGCAAATGGTACCAGGCTCGACTGGGAAGCGAAATACCGACTTCTGCACTGGTGGCTCCTTCAAAGGCACGGTCCGCGATAGAAAACCCAAGTGATATTGCAGATGTGGAAGAAAATTTGCCAAGTGAACCGTCTATGAAGAGAAAATGCCAAAGGGAACGTTGGAAACGCATTCGTCAGCCCTCCTCTAGCCTCAAACAACTGTAGAGGACGATTCCCGTCGCTTGATTCCCAGTAATGAACCCTATGACTCCTACAAGAGATACTGAATGCATCCACTCCATGATACTTGCCCGGGAGCATTACTTTTGGCTGGAAGGCCGACTTTGGAGGCGGAGTCTGGAGGCGGAGTCACTGGAAAAAGGGATGTACCACTGAAGCAACTTTGCGCCTTAATCCCTTTACCGTACAACTTTCCGCCGCGAAACTGGCACAGAGCTGTCCACTCCGGACTGCACTACCTTCCAGCATAACCTCAACGCAGCGCTTCTTTGAACTACTGTATGGGGAGCATACCTTTTCAACTTTTCTGATGCAGTGAAGTTTCACACCATGCCCCGATCGCCAAGGTACTGAACTGCTCATGGGCGTATGCGGCGGCACGATCGACAGTTATGTGCCACTGACTCATCAAACGAAGGATCAGCTCGTCTGCGTTTTTCTTCTTTCCCTTCTCACTTTTTATTCCGCTCCATGAACCTGTATTCTTTTCTGAACCTTCTAACCTCTATCCTACATTAATTGCCGCTCCAGTTACTGTAAAGACAAGCTATGGTATGTGGGCAGATTACGGTAGGTGCGTTATTGTCTTTTTCAATCCTAAGGAGGATTTGATATGAAATGGCACAGGCGCAATTTCGAGACCATGTGTATGTAGATAAATGAATATTTGTTTTGTTGGCCATTCGTAATCTAAATTGAATCAGTTTTTTGGTTCGCTCCCCCCTTCGGCTCAGATTTCTGTTTGCATGTGTCGCTCACTGTGCCCCTCTATTATTTTCCTACACAATCAGCTACTCGCAGGCTCAGTAGGGGCTGACAAGGCTGGCTGAGTGCAGTTAGTGAGAAGTCATCATAAGGAGAAATGAGAGAGGAAACCTACATTCCTCCCAAATGATAAATGAAGCTATGAAGAACACTATGCTGTCACGGCAATAAATATAAGCTCGGAAACGCCGCTCACGCTTATATAATTATACCCCCACTGGATGAAAATTGCTAATGAATTGAATTTTCGGATGTGGTCGACACTGTCGCTGTGGGTGATGTGACACCTCTAAATGGGAATCATTTCCTAGAAATTGAAGATAAGGCAATACTAACCCATTTCTGCCCCACACTTCGAAATTCAGAGTTGGCTTTTGTGTTGAGCCATTGGGGAGCGGAGCTGTCTGGAGGAGATCAACAACCCCTATTTGACAGCAAAATTTTGAGAGAATTTCGTAGAATGCTAGATAGGCTGTGAAGGGGGCTGCGCCTTGTGAGAATCGTTCTGGTACCGCCATTCCACCCATCTCATGTACCCTAGCTGGGAATCGTAACCTCCCCTGAAGTTATTAAAGACACCCTGGAGACGAATATCACGCCCACTTGCGGCGAAACTCCTTGGCGCCAGTACATCTAAAAACAACAGGCGTGCTGAAAACTTGTCCAAAGATGGACTATTCGGAACCATAAACATGAATATCACCTTGACGTGAGAACGCCTGGTGCATGCTACACGAGTGCCTGCTCTGAAACTCCCCTGTGACGCCAGCGTCGGGGTTTTAGCTTCGAGGGAATGGAATGTGATATTGGCGGAAAACAGTTCAAAATATCCCAAAAGCCTCACTTGTAAAAAAAGTTCTCGAAAGATTGGATGAGTTAAATCGGATCGGGTGAGCGGATAGGGTGAAGACGAGTCAAGCTCATATAAGGTAAAATCTTAAAGCATAGTCCCAGTTTGGCCTTCGTCATAGGTTCAGATGAAATCACAGCGCCCTCTTTTGACGTTATTTTCGCAATGCCACGGCGTGCGTGGCCGGAGGCTGTGTCTACAAGCAGGTACAAGCACGCTGTGTGAAACACATTGAGGGGGGTGTCGTATTTGTCGTTGTTGGGAGAGGGGGGGGGTTCTTATGTGGCTTTGAGAGAAAGCTGCCGCGTTGGGAAAATTTTTTCCCGATATCACTTTTCGTGATTTTCCCGTTTATTTGCATTGGCTATATACCTATTCCCCCTCCCGCTCGACGGAAACTCTCTGGGTGAAAAACTGAAAATGGGTGAAATTTGTAGGTAGGTATTAGGGAAAGGGGGGGGGCGTACCTGCACCACCACCTCACACATCACGATACTGTACCCCCTGTGCAAGTGGGAGAAAAGCATAACAGTATACAGGAACATACAGGAACATATTCCGCATAGTGCGGGCACTGCAATGCTCTAAATTAGAGCTATCAGACAGGTCATGGCCATCGTCACCAGCGTACGCTAGCGCACGCTGGTGACGATGGCAAACGCTAGATAGATATTTTCCTTGTCACTGCTGAACGCTGGAAACGTTGGCGTACGCTGCCGCAAAGTATGAACGCAGCTTTACTGTAGCATGACGCCATGTGCAAACATAGTCACTCTCAAGCGGAGCCAAGTCTCATGCCTACCCGCCTGTGCCTATACCAGCTCTTTCAGCAGGACGTGATTTCACTGAACTTGACGAACCTAAGAACTTGTCATTCTCTTTCCTAGACATCAATGTGCTGCTTTTGCCGTGTCACCTCATAACGGTGGATAAGCACACAGGGGTAGGGCCCACCTAAGGCGCACCGCACTAGTTGCCAGTCAATCCACATGTTGGAGGCATCAAGAAACCTCTGATGCCACACCATGCCAAGGTTCATGGACAGTCGAACGTGGAGTATCATGAGAAACATCTGAATTTCTTCGTTGATTTATACTTTTTCAAGAATCTT
Source organism: Cooperia oncophora (assembly GCA_036418165.1). Taxonomy (NCBI): domain Eukaryota; kingdom Metazoa; phylum Nematoda; class Chromadorea; order Rhabditida; family Trichostrongylidae; genus Cooperia; species Cooperia oncophora. The sequence continues at coordinate 9,163 of MU916574.1, read as the reverse complement.
TTATATTTCAGAATATTGGAAGGATTGCTCGTAAAAGCCAAGGTTTTGCTCAAAAAGTGAAAGAAAGGCGACACTACTACTTATGAGGCTGGCTGGCTGACGATTGAGTTAATGGCATGAGAAGCAACGGGAGTCATAAAACGAACATGCATGGCAACCTCTGGAGAAGCGGAAGTAATTAATTCGAGAGGAAGGAAAAGTGGTGGAACCTTCGCAACATCCGTTCGGCACTTCTTCAAAATTGGCATCACTTCCTTTTTTTAAGAACTTCCCACTTCGGATTGTAAAGATCTCATGTAATATCGTTAGTGATGACAACTGTCAAGTTCCGTGATAGCCCTCTCAGGAGCTTTTTTTTTTTTATTGAACAGGCGTCATACTGAGAACTGCCATTTTTCCTTCCTTACCCTAATGAATAACCAGAATGCGCCAAGAAAAAGACAAGGTTCGGCTTTCACTGAGTTTATAATCAAATGTGAGAGAGCCAAAACTCAAGAAACCGAAAGAGCCAAAAAGGAAAGGCAAAGAGAGGAAGTGATTTAGAGCTGACCCTGTGTTAAAGTACAAAATAGAAAGTTAGTGGAAAAGTCAGAAGGGAAAGGAGAGAAACAAGAAAATAGACTCATTTGATGAACATATTCAGAGAAATGAGAGAGCAGGACTCCTTATTAGTAGTTTTCATATCGGAGAGGAGCGAGGGGTGGGCAGAGTCTCCCATTCCACCTCTCCTTTCTTATACAGATGATACCGTCGTAATCAGTGGCATTAAATGCCAAGGCTTTCAGAGGCATGTAATCAGCCCACTAGTGACGTTCTCTATCACTGGTTGTTTTCTTCACGAAAACGATTACTAACGACTACTATTGGTGGGGACGCTCCAGGATTAGGCTCTTCCCACGCCTCCCAACACCGCCCCGGCTGGTTGCAACCTTATCAGCTATACACAGGGGAGCCAAAAAAGACTTTTTTCTTCCTCGTCTTTCGAGGCGCTATAAGTTACACTTAATTGAGTTTCTTATCGGACATTTCTACCACCATATTAAAGAGCATATTAAATACTATTATGATACTCTGCCACAGCCTTCTGGAGGGCGCATCGAGAGATTCTGCCACGCGACCGTCAGTGGGTGCGTGAGTTCAGCGAGATCGTTGATTTCTCCGCCACTGTAGACCACCCTATTGAACTCCGCCCGAACCAGGTAATTGAGGGGGTTTAGGTCAGGTGACCTGCTTAGATATTCCACCTTCTTCAGGTACTCAACGCCCTTCCATTTCCAAGTAGGCAAGAGTTTTCCCAACGCCCTTTGATTCCATGTGGTGTCACCCAATCCTGTAGCAGTACAAAGTTTCCAAGAAGGTACGGGCGACGGCATGTGGAGAGAATTCTTTTCACGAGTTACTCCCGATGTGACCGCCAGCGCTCATCCATTAGTCCGGGGCCACGAGAAAATAGGTCTCTCCATTCCAGGTACGTCCGGTCCCCACCATACTGGCACCTTGGCGACTGAGGTGAAGATGATGTCCTAGACCGTAGCGACGTTGACGGAGCTGCTCGATGATGGAGGTCTTCCAGATTGAGAGTACTGCTCTCCAGGTCTCCAGCTATCCATGGGTGACTCCATAAGAAGTTTCGCAGCTGTTTGGAGGTGACATGAATTCCAAAGGTCTTCTCCAGTCAGGCTGCGACTGGAGATGACTTCATATTTTGGTGTACATGAAGGTGATGGGCGAGAGCCAGCTCCTGCTTATCGAGGAACATCTTGGGTATCTTCCGCCCTGGTACTCGTATCCACGTCCTCTGTCTGGGCTGCGAAAACTTTGCTGATATGTGACTCGGTCGAAATGTTTTTTTTGCCCCCCCCCCCTCCCCCTGTACGTGAGGCCACACATAAAAAAAGACATTTCGACCGAGTCCCCATAATCAGCAAATGTTTTCGCAGCCCAGACTGAAGGACGGGATAGATACCAGGGCGGAAGATACCCAAGATGTTCCTCTATAAGCAGGAGCTGGCTCTCTCCCATCACCTTCATGTACACCAAAATATGAAGTCATCTCCAGTCGCAGCCTGACTGGAGAAGACGAATTCATGTCACCTCTAAACAGCTGCGAAACTTCTAGTGTGGAGTCACCCATGGATAGCTACCTGGAGACCAGTACTCTCGATCTGGAAGACCTCCAACATCGAGCAGCTCCGACAACGTCGCCACGGTCTCAGGACATCATCTTCACCGCAGTCGCCAAGGCGCGGGTTGATGGTATGGACCGGACGTACCTGGTATGGAAAGACCAATATTTTCTTCGTGACTCCTAGCTAGCGGACTGAGTGAGCAACCTCGAAAAGAATACCTCTCCACTTGTCGCCTCCCGTACCTTCTTGGAAACTTTGTACTGCTACAGCATTGGGTGCCACCACATGAAATCGAAGGGCGTTGGAGAAACTTTCGCCTACTTGGAATGGAAGGGCGTTGAGCTCTTGGGGAGATGGAATGCGTTTTAAGTACGCACCTACCATATACTCTCCCCATCAGTCTACCCGGTTCAGGCGGAGTTCAATAGGGTGGTCTAGCTGGCGGAGAATGACTATCTCGCTGATCTCAGGGCATCGTACTCGTAGCCGTCATCTTAGCCAGAATTTCTCATGAGCGCTCGTCCAGAAGCTGTGGCAGAGTGTCATGAATTAGTATTCAATACGCTCTTTCAAGATGGTGGTGGAAATGTCCGATCAGAATTCAATAAAGTGTAACTTATAGCGCCTCGAAAGTCAAGGAAGAAAAGTGACTTTTTTATTGGCCTCCCCTGTATACGCCTTTGCCTCTCTTGTCCGATTAATCACCTTTAAACCCTCGCTACCCCAGATATGGATCGTACACTCAGGTATGGACTGAAAGTAAACTCGAAATCCTCGAGATGTGGTGGCCGTAGCTGCGTACTTCAAGTAAACATGGCGGTGGCTCTGGTTTAGGAGAGATATTTCCATTTTGACACTGTTACGGTCTATCTGTACAACAAAGAACTAGATGACAGTTGTCTCAAACTGGATTATCTCACGGGAGCCCATTCTGTGTTATATGCCGTTCAAATGCCACGCCCACTCCGTCTCAGGGGTAAGGAGTGCACAGACAGCGAGAACGTGGCCGGTAAATCGACTGGCATGAAACGTACCACATTAGAGGCAGTAAGGCTGTAATGCCACATTAGAATTTGCTGTAATATATCAGAAGCACTTACGCGATAAAAGTCCACGTATATTTCTGATAACGACTTGGATATTTTCTCATAATCAGAATCTGCATACGCTGCGAAATAAATGTTGATGTTATCTATTCTGTACCAGGAATTAGCCGTCACCTTCCAACTTTCCATCTGTGAAGGTTAGCCCAGCTACAACGATATTATAACTGTAGCAAAAGAGCAGGTTTGGAGGTCCTGCAAATGGACACTCTAAAAATGTGGTTTCAAAGGCACATTTCAAGATAACTACAGAGAGCCATCAGAAAAGTTAGTGATAAGGTATCGAGGTGATAGAGGAGGCGTTATGCGACGTTACGACATACTGCTGCAGCTGGCTCATGACGACGTTATTAATTTTGTAACTTTCTCCGCCCGCCACAGCAGTTTCGCCTCCGCATGAAAGTGTCGATTGACGGCAGTAAATAACGAAATGACAGCAATATTAATGAAGAAAGTGTCATTATATAAAGAGAAGGATGATATAGCCAGGTTGGTGATCTATGCACGTCCTGCGTTCTGGAATCCCCAGCAGAGGAGTCACATTTGGTCGCTGGAGGCGGTCCTATGCGGTCCGGAAATTTTTTTGATATTTGACTTTACTGTTTCACGTCGTTGGGAGATTTCCAATGGGAGAGAGGGCTCTTTGAAAGAAATTAACGCAACGTAAATTTGGGCTGTGCCCCCACCCCTCGCCGCTCAAGGGCAACGGGGAAAACCGAAGACTTATGGGAAATTTTCTTGAAAAAGCTAGATAGCTCGGAAAAGTTGGCAAGATAGGCAAGATAGTAAGTAGGTAGAATGGAAAGGGAGGGGGTAGCAGAGGACAGAGTAGGAGGTCGCTTTTTCCGAAAATTTTCCCCAGCGGCAGGACGTACCCTGTTGGTAATAGACCGTGAAGCCAGAAATAATCCAGAACTTCCGATTTTTCTTGGATCGGGTTGAGCAGGAAGAACTACAGCACACTGCTGCAGCTTGTCATGTTGCTTTCGAGGCCAAATGCTACCTATCATGAATTGATTGCGTCGCTTAGGTGACGCTAAAGACCGCCATTCATCTTTATATTGGTCTGAGTTTCTGAATATTTCTTTCAAGACGACTCCCGCACAAACTCGTTAAGGAGAAGGCTTTTGAAGAAGTCAATACATAAGTAATCGGAGGAGGGTTATCCTGTGCTTTCAATGGGAAATGGGAACGTTGCGAAATGCAGGACTACGAAATCTCGGCTGCTGGGCTGCAGCGACAAGGTACCACGGAAAATGAAGAACTAGAACTACCCTGAGTAGCACGTACTTGTCTTTTGCTTTGTAGTGATACCACGTATAATGGAAGACGATCACTCGGAAAACGCAGTTTGGTAAGAAGCACTGTACCATAAAGGGGGGGATACTCTTGGTGCTTTCCAGACTTGAACCTTTTGACCCTCATCTGTTTCACGCTCCAATCTCGATCTGCGATGCAGTCATTTCGATTGACAGTAGCAGCTCGTAGCAGACATGACCACTTTTAACTAGTCGTGTGGAGAAGTTGAGCAGCTGAGCTCGTCCTCGTCCCGAGCACTTCGCTTCCTCACTCACTCTTCAGCTGCCACAGTAGTACATCTTCCAAGCTTGCTAACAGCAGTACCATGTCCAAAGAAGGCGTCTGCGTCCCAAATGGATGCGAGGTGTGCCTTCAGCGATGACGACTACATCCCAATTAAACGGACGCACCTTTGAATGGATCATCTTTAGCAATCTTTTTTAAAAATCTTGTGTCGAATGGCACAGCATAACAGTTATTCAACTGGATGGGTTTTTAGAGGTAGTTTGGCAGCAAACCATCGAAAATCTATAGGCAGGTTGAAAATCAGAGATGTATATGATAGTTGAGTTGTACTTGAAAAAAAAGCAGGAAATGCCAAAATACTGTAGATTAAGCCCTACTTCCTTCAAGTGGGAGGAAAGAATTGATGGAGATTACGGGAGGGAGGGCCACACAAGAGCAGCGAAAGAGCAAGCAAACGAGCACACGACCGAGACGACATCTAGCATCGCGCGGGCGAGTTACTCGAGCAACGTTTAACGCCTCTGTGTTACAAACTTCTGGGTGTAATTGTGTACAAGTGTCCACGGTCTACAATAAACTGCGTTCATACTTTGGAGCAGCGTCCACCAGCGACCAGCAGCGTCCACCAGCGACCAGGAACTCGGTATTGTGTAGTAGTGCGGTGCGGTTGCACACGCCACAATTTCACGACGCCTAATCCAGCTGTCTCCTCCCTCCTACTTCCCCATACTCTACCAGCAGTCTGCTACCCTCTCGCTTCCCCATACTCTGTACTCCCTGTCGCTGGTGGACACTGGTGAACGCTAAACTGATATCCATATTTTCTTGAACCCT
>MU916572.1:1043-13823 GCA_036418165.1 Cooperia oncophora | reverse complement strand
CTATGTTGCTCTGCAACCGATTCGTGAATTTTGAGTTTGTTCTGCTCCCAAAATGGGGAAGTCTATCTCACTACACTAGCCGTGCTCAAACACACCATTGCTCACCTTTCATTCTTGTTCGCCTGGAGTTTTCTGGAACCGTTTTACGAATTTTCAAAATGGCTCATCCGCTTGGCCGCACGCTCGCCCACAACTGGAGTTACTCGCACTATCAACAAATCACCCCTATTTGACTCTATAACCTATTTTTTCGGTGGATGTGCTTTGTAACCAAGCTACGGAGTTCGGAGTACCTTTGCTTGAATGCAGAATGTCATAGGGCTTCAGAATGAGCCCTATGACCCCATACGAGACAGTCCCACTTCATGTTATTTGTCTGCTGGCATAGCTTTCTGGAAGTCGAACTTTGAAGGGGGAGTCTGGGGCGGGGTCATCGGAACTAGGAGATACCACTGGAGCTACCACCATAACTCATTTACATTGCAACTTTCCGCGTCTAAATAGGTTGTCCAATGCTGGCTACACCACCCTTTCTACACAATATTTTGCAGTTTCATCGGGCTTTGCGGACCGTTCATTCCCACCTTCTGTGATAGGAGCTGAACACACCACACATATGCTCGAATCTCGCCTAATGTTTGTGTTCTGCAAGGCTTTTTTGCTATCTCTACACTCTCTCGGGAACCGAGTTACTGCGTTCAGTGGGGAGCACCGCCCATTCCGTGTACCCAAGCTCACTGCGGAGTGTGTCTTCTCTATTTGCTCTACCAATAATCTGGTAGCCTTATCCCAGCTTTTCGCATCTCGGGGTTGCTCTGCGCCGAATTATGAGTTTCTCAGTGACACCTCGTAGGTATGATCCGCCCAGCTCGCGTCTATTCCCACCATCGGTCCGCCAACCCTTTGCTGACTCCATACCTTTGTCGCAAGTGCTCTGGAGCCAAATTATGAATTTTCTCGGTGACACGTGACAGTGACAGTTCAGTTTTTCAGTAACATGTTTCAGCGCTGCCCCGCTCAATGTGGGCGGGGCTTATTCATGCGTGTGCTCTTTGTCTTGGCCCAAACTTCTCAAGTAGTGCTTCAGGTAGAACCGAATTTCGGGGTAGACAACAAACAAAACAAAAAAAGGGCAGACAAACAGACCTAGCAAATTACATATAGTGGTTGATAGCCTTTGTACAGTGCCTGAATGGGGAATAGTCTGAAGCACTCTTACTGCCGACTTGACGGTGATCTCGAAGATAGGACCGTGTTGGGATGAGTGGCTCTGCCTTTAATTATGTGATGACCTGCACCGATACCCGAACTTTTTTAGGGTGGTCATGAGTTGCATCCTTCCAGATCCTTTTAAGCTCCAAGGCGACCCCTATAAAACGCAGGCCAGTAAAGCTGATCTATTAGTTTCGCGTGAAGCTGACGCAATTTAAAGGGAATCTGAGAGGTCTCCTTTTATCGATGAACTCTTTCTTCTCCTTATTCTTATGGGGTAGTACTATCAAATCTATGCGGTGTCTGTACGTGGCAATATAAAATTATTTTTCAAGGATCTCGGCGCACGTGTTCAATGCTAGTGGAGGAGACGTCGTGATCACATCTGATGGCGCATCGGTTTGCTTTCTCGTCAATGATTGCCGTGCTGTTCCATACACATATCGTGGTCACTAGTAGCTGGTAAACAAAAACAGATGGTGCCTGATCTGACGTTGTTTATCAGAGAATTAGGGTGGCACCCCGCGTCCGCTTCTGCCTTTTAAGATGCAGCTATTTATCTGCATACCGTCATCAAGGCATTCCTGTGGCTTTCTTTGACGAACTTTCTGGTAGTCGACGGGAATACTTTTTCTGGTTCTTGATGGACGATCCTCCTTATGCGCGTGCAGTTGGTATTGCCCCCAACTTTTTCTATGGAGGGCCGGTCGCATTCGCAGTTCATCAAGATTTTTTTGTCGAAAATCATCAAACTTAACCGTTTCTGTATATACCCCCTCTAGAAGGTAGCCTTCCAAATTTTATCCATGACATTCTCAACATTGATGAGAATACGCTGTGCAGGAAGTTGTGAGTTTGTGATGCTCCTTTGGTTTTGGAACAGATGGATTAATTTTTCGTAGTGAACGCTACCCAATGGGCGCACCTCCTCCACCGTGAGTGCGGAATTTCTCTAAAGACAATGCTTGGCAAATCGGACACTTTTCAAACCAAATCGGACACTTTTCAAATCGGACACTTTTCAAATCAAATCGGACACTTTTCAAATCAAATCGGACACTTTTCAAACCAAATCGGACACTTTTCAAACCAAATCGGACACTTTTCAAATCAAATCGGACACTTTTCAAATCAAATCGGACACACCCCTTACAATAGGCAGTTGATAACTATACCACACTAGGTACTGCTGCAAGCCCCGCCTCAACACCCCGCCCACTTTTCAGCGCGGTCACGGTTTTCCAAAATGTTCTATGAAATCTGCTTCTTCGACTTTTTTCACTTTTGCTAGTTGCACACACACTTCAACTGAAAAGGATTGGTACCGATACAGATCTGACTCCGCCCACTTCACAATCAAGTGACGTAAGTTCTGAATTTTTATAACTTCTTTCGACGTCGGTTTTTTCACATTCAATCTTCACAAAACGAATATAGCCATGCTTTTACACACTAGCACACTAGGCCCCGCCCCTCTGACCACGCCCACTTTCGTTTTTCGCGGAATTTTGATTTTTCTTCCGAATTTTCACTTTTTTAGGCTGTGACAAGCGGCCCCGCCCACTAATGGAAGCTCCGCCCTTTTAGAAGCCCCGCCCACTTTTCAAAAATGATGCAGATCGGCGAGCTAGTGACCGTACTAGCAGGTTATGGCCTCTCCCGTCACCCGGAACAAAGTTTCCTTTTTTTGTGGTCTTTCCCTTTTTTTTCATTCTATGTGACGGGAGAGGCCATAACTTGCTAGTACGGTCACTAGCTCGCCGATCTGCATCATTTTTGGAAAAAGGGCGGGACTTCTACAAAGTGGACGGAGCTTCCATTAGTGAACAGCCTGAAAAAAGATAATTCGGAAGAAAAATCAAAACTTCGCGAAACACGAAAGTGGGCGTGTCTAGAGGGGCGAGGCCTAGTGTGCTAGTCTGTAAAGAGCATGGCTATCTTCGTTTTGTGAAGATTGAATGTGAAAAAACCGACGTCGAAAGAAGTTATAAAAATTCATAACTTACGTCACTTGATTGTGAAGTGGGCGGAGTCAGATCTGTATCTGTACCAATACTCTTCAGTTGGAGTGTGCGTGCAACTAGCAAAAAGTGGGGAAAAAGTAGAAGAAGCAGATTTCATAAAACATTTTGGAAAACCGTGACCGCGCTGGAAAGGTGGGCGGGGTGTTGGGGCGGGGCTTGCAGCAGTACCTAGTGTGGTCTAGTTATCAACTGCCTATTGTAAGAGGTGTCTTGTAAGAGATCTGATTTGAACAGTGTCCGATTTGTTATCACAAGAATGCTGAGTTGTGGGCAAAAGTCGTGCCCCAGGCGGGAGTCGAACCCGCACCTCACGCTTTCCGGGCGAGTGCGCTATCCGTTACGCGTAACGGATAGCGCACTCGCCCCCCCCCCCCCCCCCCGCCGCACTCGCCCGGAAAGCGTGAGGTGCGGGTTCGACTCCCGCCTGGGGCACGACTTTTGCCCATAACTCAGCATTCTTGTGATAACTTTCGTAACGCGTACTGCGGCGTAAAACAGCAGTTATCTAACAAAAGTGTCCGATTTGATCTAAAAAGTGTCCGATTTGATTTGAAAAGTGTCCGATTTGGTTTGAAAAGTGTCCGATTTGATTTGAAAAGTGTCCGATTTGATTTGAAAAGTGTCCGATTTAAAGTGAAAATGGTATATATCCGTAAGGATTCTTATCATGAACCGTGGGTTCTCCATACCGCTCTGTAAAACTTGCGGATGTTATGTATGCTTTTTTAAGCAGCCCCGTCTAGAGTCTAAAGTGATTGCGCATTGGGTCGATGCCAGTGCATTCAGTCTTACGGCACGCGATGCAAAGCAGATTGTGTCACGATGCTTCTGGCGCGTGAGAAAGGAAGGGTGGGAGAGGGGAGTGCGGGGTAAGGGAAGTTGGCGGCATCTCTTTTCTGCAGAGTAGGTGTAACAACGCAAACGGTCGAAAAATTTTCCGCGACACGATGCTTGATTCTGAGACGGTCTTCGTAAGTCTCTGTGAAGTCACCTTCGCTGCCTCGTTATTTGCTCCACACGCCCATCTTCACCTCAATACAATTTTTCCCTCTCAACGTTTTTGGGAGAGCTAGCACTCCGACAAAATGGAAACGCTGTTTGTTGTATCATCGAGTTTGTGCTTTACATATCTTTCACATATGCCATATGAAGAGCAGTGCTTGTTTTTTTTCACAAATAGTGGTACAAGAAACATTACGAAAGTCCGCCGGAATTTGTTGAGTAATTTCTTTTGCGATGGTTGTGTTACATGATATATTTACACATTTTACACATTTCAGAAATTTTTTTGTGGTATTATTGTTTTTTTCCACGTGCGGGACTTTCTCGGATGTTCTGTTTCATCGTTTGTAGGCTGATGTGTAGCCACATGAGTTCGCTCATGTAATAAATGAATGAATGAAAGTATGGGTTGATGATACTTTCAGGAGGGATCGGAAAAGTATATCGTTGGCAACGACTGGCAGGAGTACATAGTTGAGGTTGCGGTTAACTTCACGAAAGAATCGAATGTTTCTGACAGCGCAATCGAAAGTACGTAAAAATGAAATCATATTTCATGCGCCATCAACTGTACTAGATTTGGTCACAAATTTCACGAAGTGACAGCACTCACACGACTTTGACTTGGCTTGACTTTCACGTTCTCGTTAAAACGTTGTTCCCTCCATTACTTTTGATGACATTCCTCTTAGATCCCATTCTGTTTTGGAGCGCTTTCTACTACACTGGTGTGCAAAACTTAGGGACGAAAGCAACTTTCGATCACTGTGCCTCTGCCAGACAACATAGCTCGATGAAATTCATATCATATCAAGAGAGAACCTTAACGATATTGTACAGAAAGCAACTGACAGAAACTCGGAATAAGACGAATTGTTATGACATTTTTATTCAACCATGTCGATTACACATAAGTCTTCACGATTTATCCTGGTACTACAAAAGAAGTTACACGGATCCTAATAGGGTGTGTGATCACCACGGACAGCAATACATGCTCTGCACCGCGATCCCATACTCTCCACGAGGTTGGTAATGAGTTCCTGGGGCAGGGCATTCCACTCCTCAATCAGTGCATTTGACAATTGCTGGATCGTCATTGGTGCATTTGGTCGTGCTGCAATGCGTCTACCCAGTGCATCCCACACGTGCTCGATGGGATTTAGGTCGGGGGAACGGGCGGGCCACTCCATTCGCCGGATATCCTCTCGTTCTAGAAGCTCCTCCACCTGTGCTGTTCGATGCGGTCGCGCATTGTCATCCATGAAAATGAAGTCAGGGCCGATTGCAGCTCTGAAAAGACGGACATGATGTAGGAGAACCTCGTCGCAGTAACGCTGACTGGTGAGGGTTCCATGCTCAAAAATCTGGAGGTCAGTACGGCCATGCAACATGATGCCTCCCCATACCATAACACCTCGACCACCAGTACGATCACGTTCGACAATGTTTCCGGGGGAGTTGCGTGTTCCCACCTCTCGCCATATGAGGGTGCGCCATGGCTCCTGGCACCAACCAATAAACGGTCTCTGCCGCATGCGCGGGTCTAAAAGGAACACAACCGTTACGGTCGTCGAGCGAAGAGACCACCATGCAGTCGTCTTGCCACTGTAGTGCGTGAGATGGCTTGCCCTAGAGTCCTGTTAAACATCGTTGCAATAGCCGAAGCCGAGTGACTGATCTCTTCTTTGCTTGCTGCACAGTGTGAGCGGTCGCCTTTGGTAGTTTTTTCCTTGTCGGTCACCTCCCTCGTCTCGGGGCAGTACGAAAAGGTTCGGAACGCCTCTCTCCATGCTGAAACAATGATGTATCGAAGGATACTACCACAGTTCTTTGCAGCTACTCGTTGATTGAGAAAAAAATTTTTTTCATACCCATAGACTGCCTCGATTTGCGCGGTCGGCCATATTTGGCACTTTATTCAAGCTCTTCTTCCACCGAGAAAAGTCTAGCTTCCTGTGCATATCCCTTAGGCGAGTGGGCAACATGCTCCCACACTTTCATTTACTTCCACCCAGTCATTAGTGTTTTATATTACTTTATCCCATCTCGTTCCCTAAGTTTTGCACACCAGTGTATATCAAATGGTCAATGGAGTTTTGTCGGTTGCCTTTAGGCCTTGCTTGTTGGTTTGTTTGTTTGAATTCAAGTTATCCTTTCCACATCTGTTAGTCGCCGGAAAGCAGTAGCATCCTACTGTATAGATATAGTCCCGTTCGCTGCGGACGAGATGAACGTGTCTCAGGTTAGAAACGAGTGACACGATGCCCAAACCCGTTCTCCCACCAACTATTGGAGCAAGCAATGTGAACAACAACTTATATCATACCGCTGCGTAAATCATTGCTTTTTCTAACTTTGTTGTTTAAAACCCGCTTCATAGACTGTCATTACTCATACTGGCCTGAACAATCGAACCATCGCAGCAAAACTGACGTATATTCTTTGTGTGTTCTGTAAACTGAAATTTAAGCGGGCGGCCGTCCCAGAAGCTGCGAGAGGGTGGTTTCAAGGAGTGATATAGGGGATGTGACGGGAAGATTATTGACGGATGATGAGTGATATCTGCTGAAGATTTGATGAGAGCTGTCAGCAGGGAAAGGTCACCAAGTCTGTAGCACAGGTCAAGCAATGGTGAAACGTAGTCCAGCTGCTTGATGTTAGTGTGTGGGCAGAACAAGCGGTAAGTAAGAAGAAGTGAGCAGCCGATAAGATTTGGTAAGGCGCGTAGAAGAAGGAAGTCACCATATCCAAAGCGCTGATGGCGCTGGAGACATCAGCTTTGCACTGAGTCCAGCAAATGACATAGAGGGCAAGATGGGGACGTCGACGATGGTTAACAGAAAGTGATTACAACTGGCACGGGAAATAATAGACGTTGCAGTCGTGTCGTTGTTATTCAAAGTAATTGAGCTTTCACTTTATCAGCTTATAGAGATAGACATGGGGACGGGTGACAAATCATTTCATCATTGTTGAAAATAGGTAAATAATAGGCCATTTTCATTACTCACGATTTCAAGTGTATCAAACGTCCCCCGAAGTGTCCCGTTCTTACAAGCGTTCAATGAGGTCCTGGTTGCCCGTGTGAAGCACGGTTTGACGACGCTAGCGAAGTAAAACTAGGTTCGCTTTTATGCTACGCCTAAGGGATACACAGTTGCTCTTCTTTCAGAGGTACGAAAGTAGAACACTGAGTCCAAAGTAGATAATTGCTTCTTACTCGGATTTCATGAAACAATATAGTTTCGATGCCATTGCAAAAGAAATTCGCAAACATTGGAAACTACATTGGAGCCGGACAATGCTTCTCAGCGGACTGCGAATGGGAGATGGTAACACAGCTTCCTCAAAGGCGATACGAGCTCAGGGAGTCAATTTCACGCTGAATGTCCCGTCACCTCAAAGATTCCTCTCGATCATAAGGTATGAGCGCATTCGGATGCTGCAGCGGCTTGAGAAACAAACACGCGGGAGCGATCGTGGCGACATCGCTCCTCATCTCACAATGAGTGGGCCAAGTCACGAAACTACATCTTGATGAACACCGCATCAAGTTGTAGTTTCGTGCACTGGCAAGCCGCATTCGAGTAGCACCCACCAAAGGCTTTTCGTGAAAGACGTCTCGTTTGACCCCATGAGTGAAATTCCTCAGGCTGATCGTTTCTGTAGATGAGAACTGGTCCAACAACACGTAACACCCGTAATGGCTGCGCAGCTAAGACTCACCTCAGACTCACAATTTCAACACTTTTTTTTCCTCACCAGGGAAGGTCAACAGGTCGCCATGGCCATTCAAGATGGGATGCATATCGACGTGTAGGTCTTGGACGCTGAACTCAAATCTGCCTTCAGAATTTGCCAAGTGATTCTCCAGGAGGAGTTAGGAGGGGAAAGGGAGGGTCTAGCATAGCAATTGCCGTTCATTCTTGGCGTAGCTCAAGTTGCGTTCGAGTACAGAGGGCTACAAGGGTCGATGGTGTAATGGATAGGTAAGTTGCTTCACAGATAGTAGCCAGGGGTCCGATCCGTCCCACAGGTTCGGTTCTTTTGCGTTTTTCGTGAGTCGGAAATAATTCTAAAACCCCGTCATTTTGCCAAGCTCTCTCTTACTTCCAACAGGACAGGGCTAAAAAATTCCTAGCAATTGTTGCTTTCCTCTGCAAGACTTTTAGGCCCTATTCACCCTTTACTGCCCAATCATACAAATCAAGACAGTTTTTGACCGAGTTTCTCCTTCATCAGCAGAACTGGTTAAAAAGTTGTCGCTTAGAGTAGTTTGACCTCTTAAACCCATTATCACATCTGCTCGACACGTCATGGAACCCACGCCACAGGCGCCGCCGAACAAAATAAGCGTGAATCACCCAAGTTCGCTGAAAACCTGTCAACTGGGAATGGCTTGAGCCTCCTATAAGCACGACATATCACATCCCGCTCTTGGTCTGAAAACTGCCTGACTGCGTCACGAGCGACTCATCACATGCTCCTTTCGACCCAGCGCGTGTAGCACAAGACTGCAGTCGCTTTTGTGCGGGGCTGTGTGCTAGGGCAGTTGGGCAAACGGTGAAAAAAGAGCAGCGCTCTTCCTGGTTGCCTGGGACAGTGATCCTTCCCTTTAGGAAGGCCCATCAGCAGAGAAAGGGTCTCATTTCAGGGAAGGAATAGTCATGTGTACTTTTACTCTATCCTAAACATCCTCAAGACCCCATAGAGATGTGATGTTCGTGTTCAGGATGTCAAACTACCCCATTTGACAAGCTTAGCGATTTTGGTGGTCACGAGTATTCTGGCGCCGGCGCCAGGCGCTTTCAGGCTAAGCCGATGGGATATTTGTGATCAGGAGGTAAAACTTCCTCAGTGGACGACTTTTTACCCGATTCTGGCCACGGGGAAAAAGTTTGCTAAAAATTGGCCTGATTTCATATGATTGGGGCAGTAAGGGGTAAATAGTGCCTACAAGTTTTGAAAGAGAAGCACGGTTGCCGGCATTTGACTCTTTCCCTAAAATGAAGCCTAAAATAAAATAACGAAATAGGAATACTTCCTCTACTTACAGAAGATGTTCCGAAAAAAAAGCAAAAGACCGAACCTGTCAAGGGTTCGACTCGAACTTAATATGAGCTACGCAAAGGAGGATCGGTAGCGCTATGCTAGAACCTCCCCCCCCCCCCTTCCAACTCCTTCCAGAGGATCGTTCGGCGAATTCTGGAAACAGATTCGAGTTCACCATCCCGAGACGTCCACGTCTATATGCATCTCATCTTGATACATGGACTGTTGATCTTCACTTGGTCTGTGAACTGAGAATTTCCACAGCCGGAATAATGTACATTATTGCGGAACTCTAATGTTTAGCGTTTTCGAGTGCATTCTGACATTGTTTTGCCATGAATGACCAATCGCAGAAAACTCTTCGTTTTGAGACATCGTCGGCCAATCTTTTGCGCAATGTCAACGAAATGATAACAGGAGAGATCTGCCTAGTAGCTGTACCAAAAAAGCAAAACCTTTTCATACACCGAAGTTTCCCCACTGGTACTCCCCATGATGCAGCCTTCCAAATTTCTGGGGTTTCCAATCCCACGCCCCTTATTAGTTCCTGTCAGCTGTATCAAGCTTTCTGCCCGCCCCCCGCCCCATAATGTTCTTCGCGCTGGCTATCCTTATATAAGCTTCCCAGAAAAATTGCGTCCCCGCTGTTATTGCGACCTGCGCTGGCAACTGCGTAATCCTTTCGCTTCTGGTGCTTACCAGTTGTTATCCACCCCACAACAATATTGCCATGCCTCCCCTCACCTTTTATTAGGAACACTTCTTCCACTATTGTCATTATTCCCGCTATGTCTCGGTTCTGTTCTCACGCGCCTTATCAGCTCTTTATACATGATCTTAGCACCGAAAAATCCCCGACATGCACATATATAACTTCTTGGAACTAATTCCACTCATTCAGGACCTGCGCTATAAACTGGTGATCTTCGCCTTCTGACGCCTCTTATCACTCCGTATCAGCTGTAATCACTTATTGCACATGTTTCCCGGACCCATTCCCGACTCACCTAATGCAAATCCAGTTTAAAGTGGGGGAATACATAAATTCCGGTCAAAACACACACACACACACTCCACAAGAGAAGCTTACTGGATTTATATAGTAGGATATTACTTACTGAGGAACAAGAAAAGATGCGGTTTGTATGTTTGGGCAATAAGTTAGGGTATCTAAGCCAGTACAGTCCCTGGAATAATGGTGATACTCTGCGGATCTGAAGTTCTATATTTAACATTGAGCATGGAAGAATCGCGCAATAATTCTGGCATCAGTGCATGCTGGACAATGTAACGCGCGGGTATGCAGTCCTCTTGAGTCAAATATTTGAAAGGTTCTCGGTGTAGACTTTTCAGGGTGCGGCATTAGGGTACCACCGTGCTGGAACGTAGGTCACCGCGTGCGCGACTACATGTTTGGAAGACTGTTTTAACCTCTTTGAACATCACCCCATATATATAGTTCGCTTCGTCCGTTTGTTTGTTTTGTTTGTAAGTTTGTAAGTTTGTTTGTAAGTTTGTCTGTCCGGAAATTCGGTTCGACCTGAAGAACGACTTGGAGAGGTCGGTCAAGGTGGGGATGGGTAGGGCATGGGACAAGAAATAAAAAGCACACTTGACCTATGGGAAGCCCCGCCCACAGTGGGCGGGGCACTCGCCGAAAAGTTTGGGGTTCCGCAGAAAAATGTTCAAAAAAGGGAATAAGGTTAGTAAGGAGTCGCCAGACTAACTGTGGCAGACACATCCAAAATGGGCGGGCGTACTCAAGGTGGGCGGTGCTTCTCGCAAAATTCAGTAACCCGGTTCGCGAGAGTGTTTGGAAGTCGCAAAAAACTCAGTGTAGAATGTAAATATCTGGCGAATATAGGGCACGCTCAAAGTGTGTTGAGACCCGCCCACAGTGGGCGGAGCTTGCCCTAAATCGCAGGGTATTCATTTTAAAAGTTTGTAGCTCGGTTCCAGAACACTCCAGACACCGGAAAAAAGTGGGCGAAAGGACACCGGAAAAAAAGTAGCACCGAAGAAAAGTGGGAAAAAGGTCAGCAGAGGGTCGCCGGTGAGGATTGTGGGGCAAAAACATTGTGGGCGGAGCCTGCTTCGAGGTGGGCGGAGCCAGACAAAAAAGGTCTGTAAAACGGTTCCAGAGCACTCCGAAGACCGGAATAAAGTGAATTCAGGTCAGCAAGGGGTCCGCCTATGTGACGAAGATGTGGGACATATTGTGGCCCCCACAAATTCTATCCGCAGCCTCAACGTGGCGTGGGGTGAAAACGGTTTGGAACTGTTCCAACACCGTACAATGCGGAGGGTGCCACGTCAGAGCCTGGCGAGCTACGCGTGGCTTTAAATTCTACATCGGCCCGAAAACAGTAATAATTATGGGCCTCATTCCCTGAACCTGAGGGAACCACCGACAGGGCGACGTCGGCTGGGACCGCTCGGGCGAGGCTGCAAGAATCACAGGGCCAACGGAGATTTAAGTCGCCCAGGACTAGGATGACGATCTGTACTTTCAACGCACGGACGCTTGCATCGGAAGCTCACATCGAAGATCTGATGTTGCAAGCCAGGAAGATCAAGTACGACGTCATCGGACTGACCGAGACGAGGAGGCATCGCCCGCTACACGCCGTATACGAGACTGGAGAAGAACTGTTCCTCGGAACATGCGACAGCAGAGGCGTTGGCGGTGTGGGCGTCCTCGTCAACACGCACTTGGCCATGAACATCGATTCGTACGAAAGTCTGACGACCCGAATCGGACGTTTGCGATTGAGAAAGATTGCTTCAACTCCGGCTTTGACAATCTTCGTCGCCTACGCACCAACATCAAGCTACGACGAGGATGAGCTCGAAGCGTTCTATATGGAATTGGAGAAGTTCTACAAGGAAGATCATACCTTCTTCAAGGTCATCGTCGGTGATTTCAACGCTAAGATCGGACCAAGAAGAACGGCTGAAGAACTTCACATCGGAACTCACGGAACGGAGTGGAATGAGCAGGGTGAAAGGCTGTCTGAGTTTTACTATGTCGACCCATACCATGGTCTCGCAGTTCCAGAAGCCCTACTCTCTACGCTGGACATGGGAGTCTCCTGGTGGACAATTCCATAACGAGATCGACCACATCATCTGCAATCGAAGGTTTTGCCTAATCGATGTCGCTGTTACCCCTCAAGTTCTGCACAGGATCCGACCACCGTCTCCTTCGCGCGAGATTCCGCTTTTCGATGCGAGGAGAGAGAGCCACAAAGTTCAAGAAAGCACATCAGGAGAGTTCCAAGATTACCAAGAAGCGTCTATCTCTGGAAACTCTCGAGCTGATTCGCCAACGTGGAGCCGCACGAGCCGCAGGCAATTACCAGCTGACGTCTGAGCTTGCGAAGCTATGCAGAGAAGCGATAAAGGAAGACCTCAAGGAGAGAAGAGCAGCAGTACTGGTGGAAGCCGCAGAGGCTGGGAAGAGCATTACGCAACGCCCGCCGCGACT
>MU916571.1:0-11364 GCA_036418165.1 Cooperia oncophora | reverse complement strand
ATGCTTACTGATCCATTCTTTCCACCTTGCCATTTTGTTGTGACTACTAACTCATTCTATTCCTGAATCTCACTTCATCATAGATGTTACAGGACCGGACTCTGTTCATGCAGCATTCGCTGCAGTCCTTGCGCAAGACGTTGGACTCCTTCTGGCTGCAAACCGCTGTTATTCTCTAGGTTTGATGTTTATAAAGCTTATAGTGATTTACTGCTTTCACCCTTCAGACCATCCGTTAGGTTTATGTTTCCAAGGACTTATTCGTATTACGCGCTTTAAAGACAGTGCCCGAGATTAAGTGGTCCATGAAACGCTTCCGTGCATTTGACATGCATTTGACATCGTAGTCTGCATTCGCACGCACCCCTTTTCGTCACTCGGAGCAGCGAAATAAAGAAGCTAGAGACGCGTGATTATTGCAACCATTGCAACCACGATTACTTTCACTCTGCAAGACAACGGCTTACAAGCGGAATTGCGTGTGTACATAGCGTTGCCTGGAGCGTCGTAGGGTGATTTCCTGTGCTCTTGCCGGGAATGGTTGCACGTCGAATCCTGCTGATTGGGCTTGCTGACATCCGACAAACTCGCCCAAGGCGCCGGCCCCACTGCTGAGGGTAATCTCGGTTCAAAGGGTTCGTAGGTTTTTTTTCGCTTCTTTCTCTACTGGGGAATTAGGTATCGGCTTCTGGTTCATGACTGAGCACCTACTGCCCTTAACACTTGATCGCGAGAATTGTCTCTAATATCTGTTCAAGTATAGCGTTCAGTGGGTAGTATGAAGTGTGAGTACAGCGTGGAGCTGCTGTATAATGATTAATTTGTTTGTTTCAGAGGAAAGAATGAAGCAAGCGATAGTACTGCGATCCGTAACTGGTGCCACTATGAACGAAGAATTTGAAAAGGTACGAATTTGTAACTCATAACTCAGCGCTAATTAAGGTGTCTGCGAGAATCAAGCCGTGAACCCGGTGGCCCCTGTATAGAATGAGGATCGATGAGGGGCGCTATCGCAAGCAAACCAATATTCCTAGCTAGATGACTCGACATGGCACTCTGACGTCGTAGACAGACTGCACCCACAACAGAGAACGGCCCTCGGCATGTGCAAGGCTAAGGGGGGGGGGGCACTTCGGCGACGGGGGGATTTTCTACTTTCATTGCTTCCCCACTTCCCTACCGGTTTAGTCTCATTCTGGTGAAACCTGTGAACTCTTGTGTAGCTGGAGCAAGCTCGTCAAGTCATCATGATAAAACCTGTCAACTCGAGAAGAGGCTGTCTAGGAAGGTCGGCACGTTGATGGGAAGTAGCAAAAGTGCAAAATGCCCCTTGTCGCCGGAATACGCTCGAGATTAGTTCGGACATAAGAACACTAGCTTGTCGCCGGATTGCTTTTGAGTCTCTGTGTAGGCCACATCTCATTTAGTTACGGGGATTCCAATTGAAAAGTGGATTGCGGGCCGCATCCCAGAGAACCACCACCTTTGACTTCAGTTTACTTTCTGTTTCTTACTAATTGACCTCTTTTCAGCTTCTCTATAGTTATTGCGAAAAACTTATTGATGGTGGAGTTAGTGACTTTGCATGGAAAACGTTGAGCAATCTCAAGTTAAAGGATGAGGTGCTTTTTTCAGTACGATTTATACTAACTTCAGCCTCTTTCTTCTGCTTCCACCTGGATTTCTTCTACCTCTTATTGAACAGTTTTCATTTCAGCGACTTTTGGCGCTTCGCCATGACCTCTTCCAGATATGTGGTGGAGAAGAGCGCACGATGGCTAAGGAACCGGAAAAACCTCATCGCGATCACATCCAGGCTATCAACAATGCTCTTTATCCGTCGGTATGGTTCAAGTAGTTCGCTACTTTCGAAGTATTGATTTTGAGAATGATATCCATTGATTTTTCTGTAAGCACGTGCTAATGAGATGGCCGAAGTGCAAAAATAACTTTTCTATATCGATAATTTTCAGCGTTCTCAACAACGGAATCCTGTGTTCTCCCCCGCCTCGACTGCTTCAGTATCATCACCATCGGCATTCTCGCTCATAGGCCAGCATCGTCAACCATACAATGCCATGCAGAGCATGCAGCCAAGACCTGCGTTCCCGAGCCAGACCTACTCCAGTTACGCCCCGACCCCACCGCTGCCCCCACCCATTCCCGGTTACCAGCAGTCTCCTGCAGTTGGTTATGTCCCCACCCCACCGCCACCCATACCTGGACCACCACCTGTCCCTAGTTTCCAGCCGTTCACCCCTGCTTCGATGTATAACAGTCAACCACCTGCAGTGCCTGGTTTTAATCCAATTCAAGCTCCTATACCACCCCCACCAGTAGTCCCTGCTTCGTTTTCTAATGTGCCTAACGCTAACTATAACTATGCAAGCAACATTCCACAAGCAGGTTATGCTCCTTCGCCTTCGACCGTGCCAGCACAGGAGTTTTCCTCGGTGAGCGGTTGAGATCAACTTCACAGTAATTGAACTTGTAATGTAAACAGATGACTTCCAGAAGAGCTCGACCGTTTCGCCAACTGGAGGCAGTGGTGGCGATAACGTAAGATATCCCTTATTTTGCTGTTTCTTTTAAATGAATTTATATACTCCTTAGGATTCCTTGTCCGTTTACTAGCTCATGGGTATGATAAAACTGCGGCGCAGTACGGCTTGGTGGGAGCAGCGGATGCTGGTTAAAGAAGCTAATTCAGGTCACCCTGTGAAGACCTGTGAATTTCTGTAACCACATTGACTCGCTTATACCATTTCGCAGCTTCCCAGGAGCTTACAGCCCTCGCGAAAGTCTAAGTTGTTAATTGGCATGTACTAGCAAAGGGAACTAACGCAAGTATGGAATGCCCCTACCAAGCCAAACAGCGCCTAAATTGCAAAAATCCTCGTTTCTTTCTGACTTGTTTCATTTCAGGAATCTTCCACTCATGGATGGAACGATCCACCACCGCTTACTGCGCGTACAACTCCGGCAGCAGCTCCTATATTTGAGGTAC
Source organism: Cooperia oncophora (assembly GCA_036418165.1). NCBI lineage: Eukaryota > Metazoa > Nematoda > Chromadorea > Rhabditida > Trichostrongylidae > Cooperia > Cooperia oncophora. Next base: position 8,357 of record MU916571.1, on the reverse strand, counting down.
GTTGTGTGGGGAGCAGAAGAGGAAGTTGGCAACATTCCGAAGTTAGTCTATCGCATGAAAATCATGCAATGCTTTTTAGTCGGGGGATCAAATGATGACCTCGGGCCGCGTTTATACTTCGCAGTCTCAGCGGACTATGAACGCGCTATCACTTGCGCGCGGTTACGTGACATCTTGAACTTTTGTGCATGGTTCCTGTTACGAAACCCTGTGACGCAGACGGATAGAGGGCAGGGGACTCCAGGGTGGGTGAGCTACTTACAGTCGGTGAAAAGCTGGAGTGAGCGAAGTCACAACGGCCATAGAGTGCCATGTGGAGGAGTGAGTGCAGAAGAAGATCGACACGTTCAAAGGGATTCGAGTTCAAGTTGTCCGTAGACAACCAGGGCTCATCATATCGATGAGAAAGATTCCGTAACAGAATTTCCAACCAAAATTCGTGTAACCAGGTCAGGGGACATCGTACATTGGGAAACCCCAGCGGTGCTCGTATTTGGCCGGTGAAGAGATAGGTGATCGTAATGGCCTGCGACAATTCTTTGGTCGATTTTTCCTATTTCACGCGCACTATCCACATCGTTTAGAGACTCTCGTTGCGGAGGGGTCGCTTTTGCTCGTCGTTGTGAGAGGAGCTCGTGCCCTGCAGGTGCGTGCTGGACAGATCTCCGTTCGACCACTAGATTCAGTTGGATTGTGCCGGTAGGAGAGTTGATGGGGTAAACCCCTCCTCAAGCAGAGTGTTGAAAAATCAACGAAGAAAAGTTTTGGTGGCACAAGTACGTCCTATTCCTCTGTCGTCGAGGTATTCTAACGATGTTGTGCACTCCGCCGCGCTTCATGGGGTAGAGAAGGGGTGGAGTAAACGCGTTCCCTAATTCTAATTACATACCGAAGTAACATACCCCTTCTGGGCCGTACTATAAGCGAAACATGCAAATTCCTAGGGAGTTTATCAAGTTTGGCCCAAGTCTGCAATAGGTACTGTTGACATTCCTGTAGAAAAGGCGTGTGAGGAAGGGCGGGGGGCTGGCTTGGATCCGAGCGCATCAAAAAAGACTTTTCCCCCCGACTGCCGTCATGTGCTGCCAGCCAGCAATTGGTGGAAAAGGCTGCCCTGGCTCGGCTCCAATCCAGTCCACTTCGCGCGGCGTTTCGTTTGCAGGATAATAACACTAGGGTAACGCCCTGCTACTAGTTTCTTCCCCACTGCTAGGTTCTGCGGTAGATTGGGAAGGTTTGATCAGATTGATTCGGCTTGCTCTTTTGTATTTCCTTTCGTGTATGATTGGCTACATTATTGGGAGAACTCCAGAGGGGAAGGAGGTCATATTTGCCTTCGAGAAAAGTTTTACGAGCCGAGAAAAATTTTTTCTGGTTGTTGTTGAGAACTGGGGAGGCCGTACTTCGCGAATTTTCTTCTAGAGGCAGGACGTGCCCTGATTGGAGCACAGCTAGCACACAATCCATTCGTTTTCCCATTTTTCTTGAGCCCTGAGATTTCTCTGTCTCGCAAAGATCACTGATTTCAGGTGAACTGGAAACCACTCGAGCAACCACCAGTATCTCTTAACAATGGTCTTCCTGGTGTAGCCAGCGGTGCTCCCTTGCGACCACCGTCAAGCGCTTCTACACATCATCAGCAAGAACATCGCGAAATACCACAGGTGGAGTATGAGGGAGCAAATTTTGATGGAGTTTACTCCTACTCATGTCACCTCTAAATTTTCAGGTAGTCTTATCACCGGAAGATCAGCTAATTATGGACCGATTCCACCAACTAATCAATTCCATCCTTTCAGTTAATCGCACGCCGGTAAGTTATTTTCATTAGTTAGAGGGATCAAATTGTTTTTTCTGAAGGTAGTAGTTTTCCAGGTCGCAGTTCATAAAGCAGAAGAGGCAAAAACTCGATTAGGATGTGAACTTGCTCCGAGGCTGGCCTCAGGAAAGGTTCGTAACTTTTGAAGTTTCTCCCATGGAAAGCTCATTTTAGGGTAGTTTTGACTACAAAGCCCTGGTAAGGTTCTATCGATTGGCTATTTTAGCTAGGGTTCGCCACTCGTAAGCTATTGTGGCAATGTTCTGAGCAATCATCTCATGGAGATTACCGTGGAGCAGTGGCGACATGTGGACATTTGGTCCGATCAGGAGGAGACTTCGTGGAGGTTGGTGCATTTTCTTATTTCTGGTGAAACGTCTTTGAAAAGATTATGGGTTATAGTTGGTGTGGGTTAGTAGATTGTCACAGAACAAATTCCTTTTGTAGTGAGCAGCACGCTTTTTCCTTGCACCAGATTCGTCTTCTGTGGTTTCAGTCAGAGCACGTCCTGAAGTTGGGTAAGAATCTTGCAGAATAGGATCCCCCTCTACAAGCGTCTTCATTCCCCATCCTGCCTTCTAGTTTTTTGAATTTCCCCAACTTACTCCAACTTATCCGGATCTTCCTCTGACTTCCTACCACTTTTAGAGCGGGAGAGGAACGGGAGCGCAAAAAGCATTTGAAACAAGAAAAACGAGTGAAAGTCAACAACCGAAAATATTTTTCTCGAATCACGGCCATTACGACTTTCCTCCTCCCTCCAGCGGCCACATACTACGCCACCCGCTCATGCCCTACCTCCCCCCCCCCTTCCCACCTCGGTGAGAATCCGCGAAGTACGACATGTCCTGATTTCAGTTTCTAGTTGAACATTCAGTAGATGAAGAGCAAAAACGGTTCCCGCCAATGTAGTCTGCCACGGGATATGCGGAAAGTCAGCAGGGCCCAAGCGAAACGGCGCCATGTAAAAGCCATTGAAATAAGGCAGTGTTTTCGCTCCGACGCTGGATTTCGTTCGTCTGAAGGAGCTATAGTCATTTTCGTGGAGGGAAGTAGGAGGAGCCAGATTTCGCGCGGCGACAGCACGTACCTATCAGCTGTTGTCGCTTGCCCGCTTTCAATAGTTGGTGAAGAATGAGCTGGTGCCACGCTAAACCTAGCCCCTCAGACGGATGGATAGTGTGCAGAGGTGCAGGTAATGAGGTCATGGCAGGAGAAAAAAAATACAAGTAGACTGTAACGGTCTCTCAGAGATGGAGTTGTTACCTGCGTCCGAATCGAAGAAGCTCTAGCAGCAGTCTCCAGTAGTCAAATTTGATTTTGTGCATTCTTTTCCGGAATGATGTGCTTCATCGAAAGTTGTACTCCAGTATGAAGCCTGCTTAACTCGCAGTGAGAGCACCCTTTGCTACTGAACGCGACATAGCCTACTTCGGGGCCTTCCTTGGCCTATTGTGTCAAATTATCGTAACCAGCCGTCATCTGAAAGGCGATGTATTTGTCCTTACACCACTAACTCGCTTCTTTTTCAGGTGTCTGTCTTCTTGCCAGCGCTGAAGTCGCTGTTCTCATTAGCGCAGTCGACATTTGCGAGGTGATATGAGTGTTTATGAGTTCCAACTGAGTAGATGATATTTTATATTAGCGCTCTTAAGTCTTAATAATATGTGATAACTTATCTTAATTATGGTATTGTCTCATTGGATTACAGTATACAGTTATATTTGTTACGGATTTTCAAAGTATACTAAGAGTTGGTTTCGAGTTGTTTACTAGGAAAAATTTTACGTGTAAAAATGTGCTTCATAAATCTTTACATGGGTCATGGATTTCGTTGACAGCAGCAGCAGGTAATCAATTTATTGACTTTCTGCATACTTTTCCTTGTGGCTCGTCTACCAGGCTAAGAGGGAAGGACTCCAAGAACGGCGTGGGTTACGGTAGCAACGGGTCACTGGACTGCGAAATCTCCGATGTGTGGACATTGTAGGTGATGGTGGTCTCTGTTTTGTGATGCTACCCAGCGCACTGTTTATCGATGGGCCGTTTTGCATTGATACCGCTTCGCAACCGCCTGCGTCCTGTTCTAGAGATCACAATCTGTGAGCTACATGGGTAAAAATAGATCCTTCACAGTTGCTGAGACTTCAATAATCATTTATAATGCTAAACAGAACGCTGTGTATCCAACTCGGCAATCGATCGCTTACACTGTGATCGTTTAGTAGAGCTGTGTTTATACTTTGCGACGGCGTTTCGAGCGAGTTGGCATTTTGAGTGAATAGTTCTGTGAGAATTAGCGTTCTAGGCGCTGTTCGATAGCTGCGCTTTTTCTTTACCAAAATACTGACAATAAAGATCCCAAAAGCTCGAGAAACCTGATACCGCTCTTAGTCGCAAAGTCTGAACGCATTCTAACCGCTCACGTCTCGTCTCGGGCCATGGTGTGAACCTAGCACACCGTCTGCCAAGCCTAATCATCATACGTTGGCACCGATTCGCCCCGCCCGGACCTGTTTACACAATACAAAGGAAGTAACAAATAGTTACATACATTAAATAAAACTGTAATCTTTATGCGGTGCAATATGCGCTCCTTTGCAATTGTAGGGCTAGTAAATCTCAGGACGAGCTTGATTATAATTGGCATGATTTTTCTACATATTCTTCCCAACGTTTTTCTCCTTTTCCGTCACTGTTAGTTTGTTCACCAATGTTCCGTTAGCATTTGAGAAGCTCTTTGACTCAGAGGGGTATTTTCCTTCTTCTTTTGCTAACTCATATTAAATGACAGGTCTCACTTTGGTGACACCTAAAACAATATAGAGCAGGGCACATCATTGGTTGGAGGATTTTAGTCGAGTCCGTACGACCCCCGCCTCTCCTGGCGGCCAAATACGACTCCCCGTTGGGGATTCCCCAACAACGATGTGCCTTGATATAGAGCTGCGAAATGGTTAAGCCATTTTTTCATGTTGTATGTAGCACACATGAAACAGGAAAAATCACGAAAAATGAGCAACCGCTTTCAGAAGGGGAATACGACCCCCTCCCACCAACGAGCAAATATAACCCTCCTGTTCGCAAACCCTCGACAACAATGTGCCCTGGCTTTCACGTGCTTCGTCGTACAGCGCAGTCGACCCACCGAACGACCTGCTGCCACAGCAAGCCGAACTGCGCTGTATTCAAGCCCCAATGCCCACCAATCTGGGTCTCGGGGTGCGCCTCGGAGCCGAGAGTGTTCATCTGAAGTTCGAGATCGAAAAACGTAATAACTCTCTTCACCACCTACTGTTAGGTTGGTGCATAAGTTCTTAGCCACGTGTTTGATCCTTCCGTATTTCGTTTGCATGGATGTTGGTATATCGTCATCACGTGTGCGTGACGTGGGCACTATACTCTTTTATCACACTAGCTATCACTCACCCACCTTGCATTTGCAGGCCACAATGTCGCACAATTTCCACTGTGACAAAATGTACCTGCGCCACTGCCTGGTTTTGCTTCACGATTCACAAAAGAAGTTCCACTTTCTCAACTCGATGATCACTGGAGATGAGAAGTGGGTCCTCTACGATAACCCTGTGAGGAAGCGGCAGTGGGTCGACAAAGGAGAACAGCCAGAAGCCACCCCAAAGGCCGACCTTCACCCCAAAAAGGTTCTGTCCTGTTGTGTCCAGAGACATGGATTACTGGGAGCTGCTGGAGAAAGGGGACAGAACGATCCCGGCGCTTCCACATTATGTTACCCAGCTGCGCAAATTGAAAGATCACGTCGACCTACTCGTGGATCGAATGCGGAAATCTGCTTCCACCATGACAACGCCCGACCTCACACCGCAAAGGCGACCCAGGCGAGCGGAATACGCGATGCCTATGATCGCGGCCCCCCCCCTACAGCCCTGACATCGCTCCTTCTGACTACTGGCTGTTCAGCCACCTGCAGCGCTCTCTGGACGGAAAAAAGTTCGAAACAAAGGATCAGGTCAGAAAGGCACTCGACGACTTCTTCAAGTCCCAGCCCGTCGTTCTGGAAGGAAGGAATCGACAAGCTGCCTGAGCGCTGGCGTCGAGTAGTGGATGGTGGTGCATACCTCTAATCTTCAGGTTGGTTCGCTATTGAGATATTTACGAAAAAGTCGGGGCTAAGAACTTATGCACCAACCTAATACGTGAGATGATGTCAATGCGCGCGCAGTGTATTCAAATGGTACTTCAGCCTTTTAGCCACAAAAATTTTATTACCATATTTCTCAATATTCAGAAATTCTACAAATGATGGACGATTCAAAGGAAATTAGGAATTATGTCGGCAATAGGAAGCGAAGTAGAAGTCATCTTATTACAGCGGACTGAATGGCAACTGAGCGCCGAAGGGATCACTTTTTGTTTTTCACTGCTGGACTGTGAGGTGAATGATTCGGTGTCCCTTTGGAGTCTTTGTCATCGCTACTCGGAGACTTTGTCTTTGTTGAAGCTGCTTGAAAATTTCATTCTCGTTGCAGGGCAAAACAAGCGAAATGAAAACCAAAGCCTATACCTGGTACGAAACCACTGTTTCTCGGGCCCTGCAAAACAGCCTGCAAAAAAGTTATATCGTTGGCAGAAGCGAATGCAGAACTCCCCAAAACGGTCCAGCATCGTGCGACTTGGGTTGGGAAATCCACGGTGCTACGAAGACGCTGCTGATGATCAGAAGGTGGATCTCCCAGCCGCCTCCCCCAATGCCGGCTAAGGCTGCGTTTATACTTTGCGGCAGCGTAGCGTAGCGCTTCCAGCGTACGCCAGCGGCAGTGCCGAAGAGAGGATGCATATCGATCTAGCTTCACCAGCGTCACCAGCGGCACGCTGGCGTACGCTAGCGCGCTAGCGGCACGCTAGCGCACGCTGGCGTAGCGAGGGCACGGGAAGCATAGCTATCGATCTAGCTTCACCAGCGTTTCTCCAGCGGCACCAGCGTTTTGCTAGCGCTTGCAGCGGCAGGGAGTAGAGACTATGTGGCCGTGAGAGACGCGGAATCGACGTGTATTGTAGAGACTATGTGGCCGTCGGAGACGCAGAAGCGATGTGTATTGTAGAGACTAAGGGCGAGTGAGAGACGCGCAATCGATGTGTTTTGTACCCTCCAGCTCTCCCATAGTCTCTACTCCCCTGCCGCTGCAAACGCTAGCAAAACGCTGGTGAAACGCTGGAGAAACGCTGGCGTACGCTAGCGTGCCGCTGGTGACGCTGGTGAAGCTAGATCGATATGCATCCTCTCTTCGGCACTGCCGCTGGCGTACGCTGGAAGCGCTACGCTACGCTGCCGCAAAGTATAAACGCAGCCTAACAATGCTTATCAAGTTGACTTGACAGTTTAAATTGTGATGTGCACCACTACGTAAGCTCGGGCCCTTTGGCGAGGGGGGGGTCTTCACTTTTGCTACTTCCCACCGACGTGTCGACCCATCTAGACAGCCTCTTCTCGAGTTGACAGGTTTTACCATGATGGCTTGACGAGCTTGCTCCAGCTTCACAAGAGTTCACAGGTTTCACCAGAGTGAGACTTGTAAACCGGGAACTAGTCCCTAATCCTCCTTCCCCCCCCCCGTCGCCGAACTGTGTCATGAATCCCTCATCTCCGCTATCGCGATTTGCCAGTATGGTCTCTGGTCCAGTGCGTCTGGGTTCTGTCGTGCTACATGCCAAACATGCGACGCGTGCTCTGTTAGGCACGTCATGGATCCATCTCAACGTGAGTCTGAGGCTGTGGACAACCCGTCGGCGAGTTGTTCTCCAGGATGAGGCAACGTAAGGCACTCTGGTGCCGCCAAGGTGTCGGGCGAACTGCTCAGCCAAGTGGGCTCCACTGCATCCTCATAGGGAGGGCTTTGATGTCCAGAGATAAGAAAGAGAGCAGAAGAGTTCTGATTTCCAGCGCCTGGAGAGTGGACTTTCTCCTCTCTTCTCTCTGGACATCAAAGCACTCCCTATGAGGATGCAGTATGTACTAGTTTTGCATCTCAAAAAGGCGAGAGGATAGCGCCGTTCGCTAGTGAAGAGTCGGCCGCCCCGCCCACCTGGCCAGCATAGGGTTCTATGTAGGGCATTTTCCATGATTTTTTTTCTGCTTTTTGCACTACTGGACTGGGTTGTACTTTCACCTATAATATGAGCTCCATAACCCATTATTCTTGAAAGCGGGCCATTCAGAGGCTAGTCCAGAGCAGATTATGGCACCCAAGTGGGCGGGGCGGCATCCTCTCCACAAGGGCGCCATCCTCTCGTATTTTTGAGCTGCGAAATTAGTACATTCTCCACCTTTGTCGACAAAGCTACGATATCTAGAAGGGCCTAGGAAGTGAACGCGGGCGCTGCCTTCAAATAGAGATATCTCAACTCGCTGAAGTCAACCCGCCTGTGAAGGGTTGTCTAGAGTAGCATCCTGTTGATCATCCTTTATATGAACTCTAATGGTGCCTTCCATTGTATTGCCACCACCTTCTTTTGATTCTTCATCATGTGTGGAGTTGTAACTCTCATTTTCTACTGAAAC
>MU916569.1:4867-14963 GCA_036418165.1 Cooperia oncophora | reverse complement strand
CTTGTCTCCAATTACAGATTTCTCAAGATATCGTACGAAGGTTAGCTCCAGCGTAAAGCTGAGAAATGAGCACAAATCCGCCTCTACCCACAAGTGGGATGGGGGCAAAGTTGATTCCCCGCATGCTGGGGTGTTGTGCACCTTCAGAGGATCAACGCAATCAGTTCTGTGCCTCTTGGGATTACGGTACACCGAATTAGCGAAGTCACTGGTAATCTTAACCTTCTTTCTACTAGAGGTAGTGCACCTCAATGAGATCTAGCAGCACTTTGTTTCGTACTTTCTGTACTGTTTTCAAAATGTTCAAACGAGAAAGAACAAAACAGAGATAAGGTGAGGTGGTCAGTTATCATAGGATAGGTGCGCATCCGGCTTGCAAGTTACCAGATTTAGTTGAACAAACTGATTTGCATGAGTCAAGCAACCTTCGAATCACACCTAGGGCTATTCTGATCCCAAGTAGTACACCATGTTCTGGAGTAGAAGGCGTACTCGAGGCGGAGGTGGCATAGTGGACAAGTGGCGCGCATACCACATGCCCGGTCCATGGGTCAAATCCCAGCTCGGCTCTTTGGCAGATGAACCAAATCTTCGACCCTTCGGTACGGTAAACTTGTAACAGATTCGTCTAGAGGGATGAGAAAACTTACTTGTACATTGGCTGACAAGTCACTGTCTAACTTCGGCCTGCCGTCTACAAGTCAGTGTCTAGCTTGAATGCGCTTCGGGAAGCTCACGCGTGAGGGCTTAGGCTTCCGAGTGGGGAGTGGAATGAGTAGCGCATCCTGAAGAGAGCTAGGATCAGATATGTTTCATTCTTTGTTCATGTGGATTGGCTGCTCTGCCCTCCTTGTTGGGATTCCATATCCATCTACTATGTGGGTGGTGACGGCGCCTCTTGCTTCAGGGCTAATCCCTTGCCTAACCATAATTGAAAAGTGAAGTGTGAGAAAGCAGACAGAAATCGATGACTATGGAGGGTTGTTAGGGCTTAGATTTATACCTGCCGAGCTTACGCCATAGCCAGTATTCCTTTTGATTTTTTTAATGAGCGATCGAAACATTGTTAACTTCGTGAAAACCATCCCGGGACGCAGTTCGGCTTGGAGGGGGTCTTTTGCACTTTCTTCAGTTCATTCTGCTAGTTCATGTTAACAAACCTTGAACTTTTCTGAAGTTGCGAAATGCTGCAAGTGAGCCACTGTGGAGGAATTTCCAGGTTCTCACAAGGTGGCCTCCACATGCTTGACCTGAAATAATTCAATGCCCCCACCGAGTCGAACTACGCCCCACTTTGATGAGCAGTAGGCTGTAGGCTTGAGAGGAGCGGTTTTCGGTGTATCAAAAACCCAGCACACACATGGAGCACATGCGTGTGATGATGGCACGTACGACCACGGGTGGAAAAAGTTGCCGTAACGAGATTTGCATAAATTTCGTTGCCGCTTCCTGTGCGCGACGCTACGTCGACGATAACTCAACACAAAATTTCCTAGAATCTTTGAGCACTCGTCTTTCTTCTGTTGACATTTTAGCCATTTCTCTGGCATTTAACTAACTTAAGGGCAGCCCCCGCACTCAAGCAACTCTGGTCGTCCTTCCTTGTGCAAGTAGTACAGCCCGCAGACTCTGAGACTGTTCCACTTTTGTGACTCCACAGTGAGTGACGAGGGTGCTACAGCCGTCAAAAGTTCTATTTCTGGCACCTGCTCAGTTGGACCGCCTTCCTACGACTGTCCTCTTTACAGTTACCGCAGGGCGCTCAGTTGTTGTTTGGTGGAGCGCTTGGCATTAATCCTAATTGCTGACCGTGCTCGAAATTCTGCTTTCCTTTATTTCTTTTTCATAAGGAGCACATGCAGTCAGAAGCAATCTATTTCGCAAGATAATACGAGTAATTAACTAATGATGTAATTGCATTGGTGCAATAGTTCGTCGGATAGTATTTCCCAAATCCCAGTATTGCACACGAGGCATCTCAAGGCTATTTTCTGTCGCGGGTCTCGTTTCTGAAACGGGTTTTCGTTGTTTTTTTTATTGTTAAACACTATTCAGCTCTAGATGAACCAACAGCGAGTCTGAGGGGGCAAGATATGGCCTAAACGAGCAGGTCCGGGGAATTTGTCCAGTGAGACAGCCAAGGGATCCCCACCCGATAATTTTTTCTTGCTTTTTTTCTCTGAAAAAAGGGGCTTAGCCACTACAGGTTCGTTCGGCACGATAACACTACAAGGCGTGAGGGATAAACACGCTCAGTAGGACATAATTCCTGAGCAGTCGCTGCAAGGCATCGTTTTCAACGAAGGTACCCCTATAGCGCCCTATGAAGCTGCAATATGCCGACCCGGACGCCCACGGCACTCCCCCCCCACAAATGTCCGACCGATGCTGATGCTCGTATAGCTTCATTTGACAGATGGAAAGCGGCTGCGGTTCTGCATATGATATGCATAATTATGGCTACTAGCAGTTATTGGCACGCTGCAACGGGAACTCGCGACTCGAATTGCGTTTCTGTACAACAGCTTTGTGGAAGGTTTTTGACCGTTTCACTCCGCTCTTTCACAATTTTTACACCGTATAGCACCCCTGCTACGTTTTCGGACCGAGTACTGAATTATCGTGCTTTATGCCATAATGGTACGGTCCGCGATCAGGTACAGAAGTTGAAAACATGACGTTGAGAGGGTAATGTGGCCTGCGAACGAACAACTTTATAGACAGTTTTCGCGAAAAAAAAGTGGAGCGGTGAGGGGAGGGGCGCTTATAGCGCAATGATAGGTTCGGTGACGTCTCGTCTTTGCCAGAGGCTCAGCATCAAGACTCCGCCCTCTAGCGCGAACTTTCTAGGAAAAACGAAGTTGCAGGGACGAAAAAGGCATGAAAATCGGCCACTTGTACTGGTCGTACGAGTTTCCTCAACGAGAGTCAGCTGCGGTTTTGGGGGGTAGTGTTGCAGATGGAGTTAATTGGGCACGTACAAACTGGGATCGGAATGGGGTTCTATTCAGGGCAGTTGGCATGTTTTTTTCTGTTTTTTCTTCAATATCGAGTTACTCACAGCCTTGTTGTCTATCTGCGAGCTCTTATTCTATTATGTGTGATGGCGAATGATCGCGGACTTTGCATTCAAGGCTATACGTTGCTCACCAGCTACAATCTCTGGTCCTTGCAATGCGGCCCACTAACCTCGCTCTAAACTGAGCTCTCAGCTAGGCAAATGGCCTCCTATCATGTGCTCATCTCACGAAATTATGGTGGTGAACGAGAGAGCGGCCAACAGCGTCTCTTCCTGCCGTCAACTCCACATTGTCGTTGGCCCGTCCCGTCATCGTCGTCGTCTTCGTTCCCCACTTGCTCATCGATTATTGGGAGAGAAGAAATGCAGTGCGTCCGTATATGGGCTGGGATGGGCTGGTGGAAGACACGTCCGACCGATAGAGAAGGACGACGAGAGGTGGCCATCAAGCCCATAAAGCCGCCTGGTCTCTCTTCCATCCATTTCGCCTCATCTACCTTCACACGAAAACCACTTTTCGATAGATCCCGCCCGCCCCGATGTCCGCGGTTGTTTTCGCGACAGCCTACAGCCCATCTTACTCACTTTGCTGCTCCAACTTCCTCAATAGATCTTCCGGAAATACTTAGTTTACAACTGTAAAGCTTCAGATCCTGTCCTCAATATTCGATTCAAGTAATTACCGCCTTCTTTTGCGTTTTTTTTTTTTTCTTGAGGGTTTCAACTTCATTTTTGGCGATCTTTTTCTTATTCTTTCGTTTCCCGTATTTGAGAAATTCAGATTTTTCTTGAGCTTCTTTTATCTCTGAGGGGAATGGCCTTTACCAGGAACCTCCGTGATCTAATTATTTTCACTTCCCTAGGCTGCAACACATTGCGCTCCTTTCATTTTTGCTGTTGTCCTTGATTTTTCTAAATGGCGCACGGCTATGAAGGAATTCCTTTGACATTTTTCACAGAACAAATAAATAAGTAAATAATTTCTGGGCCCAATAATTTTTCGGTTCACTTCGCTGCAAGTGCCTTATGATGTATAGCGCCAAGCGGCATTGATCTATTGCTGAGCTCAAAAGTGCATCCTTTACGCAGTTCGGCAAAGAGGGGGCATTTTACTGATGCCTATCGACCATTACTGGAAAATCCTGTGGAGACCTGTAAACTCTTGAAAAGTTATTCAGTAGCACGAAGTTCGTTTAAAATTGGCAGGTCTGACCAGAAGAAACTTGCAAATTAATAGGAAGTAGTAAAAGAAACTAGCCAATCGAAAATTGCCCCCCCCCCACCTCCCAACGGAGCCCAACAGCGCCCAATCTTTCTTCATTACTAAGCCGCTTCTTAGTGCTTTTAAGACAGTTATCTGATGAGAAGTTCACATGGCTGAACTTGACGGATTATAGGTCTACATGTGGACTAGTTCAGCTGGAGGTGGTGCATTGGCAAGTGGCAAAGTTACTACGCTCGCGGTCCGTGGATCAAACTTCGTATCGGCTGCCGCTCAGGTCAACCAAGTTTTTCCGGGTCACTGCTTTGTATACATCGGCTGCCCCCCCCCCCCTCCCTCCACACTCATCTTCTCGCTATGCTGCTTTCGGCCAACCCACGAGCCAGCCAGACAGCCGGCAATTACCTGCGTATTTCATCTTCATTTGTGCGGCAATTTGAGTGGTTTGCATTGGCATTCACGAAAGAAATGCATTTTTATGTGATCTGTTCCCGCTTGGGCTGGAACAGTCAGCATTGTTCTTTCTGTTCTTGGGATAAGCCATGCATTCTACGTCCATCGGAATCCTAGCGGCGTTCGCATTGACTTATGGAGACTAGTTGACGTACAGTTCATTGTCTCCACTCTCCAAAATGGATCTGGTATTGATCTGCTGACCACGGAAAGGTTACAGATTTGCTTGTGGGCTGAACTGGTTCTGAAAATCTACCTTGTGTCCAATACCACGATAGGAAATGGTTAGATGCAAGTCGGCACAGCGTTCGACTGGGGATTCCCTATGGGGGGGTCGTATTTGGCCGCCAAAAGGGGGGTCGTATTTGGGCTGGGAAAAATTTATTTTTATAGTTGATTTTTCTCGCTTTGCGGACGTTTTGGAGGGGTCGTATTTGGTCGTTCGTTGGGAGGGGGGGTCGTATTTCTGGCTAGGAGTTACGTGGTTCACTTCATGGGTTTTATGAATTTTCTGTGTTATAGGTACTATGTACGCCCGTACGATGTACGTCGCATGCCCCCCCCCCCGCTCGACAAACTTTTTCGCCGAGTATAAACCACAACCACAGTCAGCCATGTCAGCCATCGTAGGAGCATGGGGGGGTCGTAAAAGCTCGACCAAAATCTATGCAAAGCTGGTGCCGACGGTAAAAGATTTGAAAACAATAAAGGTATTAGATAGGATAGGGAGAGGTCGTACCAGAGCAGGAATTTCGAGGGTGGGGGCGCTGCTGCGTACTGGCACCATTTCACACAATCACAACGCTGTACCCCGGTAGGCATTCGATGTGTGGCCCAATAGCATATGAGGGGCTGAGGAACTAGCCTACCGCGCGCAGTTCGCGTTGTTTTCTTACCCAGAAGTAAAGATTGTTTTTCTTTTTTTTTTATTCCTCCGCCACGGAGCAAGATATATCTTCAGGAGCGGGTGTTACGCGCTGCCAGTTCGTTTCCCACCTATTATTGTCGCTTGTACGCTTCGACAACTGGTGGAGAAAAGGCTGGCGCCGCGCCAAACACTAGCCCATAACATGCACTGCAATGAGCTCGGCAATACATTTGAATGTCAGGATGCTAAAGTCATAATCTGAAAAACCACCTCGAATTATTGCAACGGGCACTAACGGAGTATTTCTGGCACTGGTATTTTCTATTTGTTGATGCTTCCTTACTAAGCTCACAGAACATTCTTTCGTGCAAGTTGTTTGTTTACTTGAATGTTTGGTTATGCACTAGTGGTAGTTGTTTCTTAGCCTTTTGAAGGATTTTATTGATTTTGCTAATTTTCAATCTTGTTCATTCCGCAAGATGCAATACAGCGTACTAAGTAGACAAACTAACAACTTTGTTCTGTTTGTTTACTTGTTTGTTCACCCATCATATATTTTTCTCATTATCATACGACAAGGGGAAAGCCCCCCTACCTTGGCACTTTGGGCAGTTGAATGTGACGGAAGTTACACTCGAGATCCCTGAGAACGGGTAGGCGTGGCCGCATTTTTCAACTTACCCTCAAGGCGTCTACGCTTCTGATGCGATATTTTCATCTCCACACAATCGTTGTCGTGTCTCTGTCCAATACAGAACAAGATGACAGTTGTCCCAGACTGGAATATTCCACCAGTAACCAGTTCCTTACAGTGTTCGAATGCTCCGCCTACCCGATCTCAGGGATTTCGATGGTGAAAATAAATGTCGCCTCCAGGAAGAGACAAGACAAATCCTATTCTGTGTGCCCTATTCTATTCTGCAAATCCCATTCTATCCATTTATTACTTTGTTTGTTCTATTCCGTAAAAGGGTTTGATGAAGTGCAAAAAGGTACAATTTATTCTCCCAATCACTCATGCCTCCTGCTGCCGATGTCAGGCATCTGTTAGGGGGAGGGGGGTGTCTGGGATATTTGTTCATGGCTGGTTAATGATTACTGTTATTTTGTATTTCCCTGTAGGATATGAGCGCACCAGTCGGATCACTGGCTGAGGCCGGCTCTCCTCCTTCTGTGATGCGGGCGCTGCTGTTGCTTCTGCATCTTGACGGAACGAGCGCTGCTTTTCAGTTCTTGGCTGATGCAGAACAATCCTTTTAACAGTGTGCTGGGTCAACTGTCTATAAACTAGGACGTGGCAAATCCGCATCGTTCGCCGGCTAGCGAAAGGAGAGCGCCTGGCACAGCTGGGTGATCCGACTGGTAGTTCAATGACATTTGAACAATAATAATAATTGCTGCTTTTGAATAATTGCTATTTTGAACAAGATGCGGTTAGGAGACATTTTTTTTAGGAAAATACACTTTTGTGAAAATAATTAGCATATTCGCTCCATATTCTTTTGCAGCGGGGAAGAGCAGGGGAGTGGGGGGGGGAGTTGCGCCGAAGAAATTGATTAGAAACAATTTCAACTGCCACATATGTGCAGGCAAAGTGGCCATTGGAAACAGGAAGGTAAATGGCCACTTCGCTAGAGAGGCATGGTCGAAACGGCACAAAGTTAACAATTGAAAGAAACTTAAGCAACTCAGTCACAACTGGGTCCCTTTCCTCGTGGACAAATTGAATAACACCCTTCTCCCCCCCCCCCTTAATTCAACGCATACCGCAAGCCTGCGGAAGGAGTCCGTATCTGGCCATGGGAGTGTGAGTGCTTTTTGCAAGAGGAACACTCCTCTGGATGTTGCTTTTTCCCCATTTAGTACACCTCACCTACCTTCCACCTATCTGCAGAGCGCCAAATCTCCTTATTATAGTTTGGTCGGAGGGTTCAACTGGAAAGGCCATACTTCGAACAATTTCCAGTACATAGTGGTTGCTTCGATTTCCCATTCAAAAAAAAAAAAAAAAAACATAACACAAAAATAAAAAAATAAATTAACAATTGTTCAAAAATAAAAAAAATTATGCAAAACAAGCTATGAATAAGCTTGGCAAGGCACTTGGGATAGTGCAATTTTTCTGTACACAGGTGCAAGAGAGCACAGCTGCAAAAGATGGTCTTTAAGTAGTGGATGAGTGTTTCGGTTTTTTGTCCGTAAGGTCAAGGGTTCAAATCGTTGACATGCGTTTGGTCATAAAAGTCCGTAGAGAATCAACACATATCTCTGGGAATACTGCGCCAGTGGTTAAACTTGAGAGAAGAGTTTCGCTACTTCAAGGAGTAGTCCTATACAGCCCAGGGATCGGATCCTGCGTAGGAATTATAATTTCAGTGACTTCCATCTGCTCAATCCAGCTTTTCCTCACTATTTGCTTGCTGCGAATCAACTTCGAAATCACGCCCAACTGGCACATAGAAGAAATCGACACCTGCTTTTCCCGCGGATTCTCGAGTGTTCGAGCTTAGGGCTGATCTGTGAAGAATTTTACCCTAATCTGTCATCATGCCAGAAGCTCCGTCCAAGCCAAACCCGTCAGAGCGACTTTCCTGCAATAGCGCCTTCCTCTGTTGACTATATAATGCAAAGGAGATGGCAGAGCGCACTGAGAGGGCTTCACGCCGCAGTGGTAGTGTGGCTGGGGGGCTTCGGTGCGCGAGCGATCATGTGGTTTGACCCCTCTACCGCGACAAGTGAGTGGAGTGACCGTTATTATAAGCGTGTCGACAGAAAGTCTTTTTGCTCCCCTTACGGTTGGTTAGATCACTAAATACTGTTGCTGTTGTGCCTACAGTCTTCTTCTTCTTCTTCTCTCCATAGTCGGTCGTCGCGGTCAGCTGTTCTTGTTAGACGTCCACTTGTTCCAATCTACTACATCTTCACTGCTTTGCCTACTATCATGGAGTAATAGTTGATTCTGGATAACAGTTGATCACCTACACCTGCCAGAGATACAAAGCCTTCCAGAGCCTGTTTGGTCCCACAACCAAAAATAGTTCCGCCATTGGACCGATGTTAACCGCGGGCCAGGGGTGTCGCACAAAAACGGGTCGCAATTCTATCGCATCCCGATGTACACAATCTTTCAGTGCCATCGAAGACAACACCAGAACCATGTAATAGTTGCGGTGAATAGTTTCTTGAAAAGGGGCTATCTACCATTTCGAGGCTAACCCTGTCAACCGCTGTTCGTTACAACAAGAAAGGAATGGCCACAAGCTACAATCCGTTAAATGGACTATGGCGCAGTGGATAGTGAGCGGCTCATCACTACCATGTGGTTCAAATCCACTGCCACGACGAACGACCAGTATGCCTGATTAGATCGTGTTGGCAAAAAATGTTTTTGCAGGAGTTAGGTCGCACTCAAAACTCGAAATGAAGAAATAACGAAGGCGGAGAAGGAAAGTGTATGTATAGGTTTGAAATACCTCGGAAATGGGAGAAATGCGGAAATGCTGAAGCAATGCACAACAACTTGGTAAGGATTGGTCCAGGCATCTTAGTTGAAGATTTTGGTCACGTCCATACGATACTCCCCTCCTTTTAGGGGTGTTGCGTACTTGCCCCCCCCCCCTAGTCCCTCCCCTCTTCGAGCTGTCGAGTGGGGAGGGGGCAGCTAGTACATGTGAGACAGGAAAAGCCGCGAAGAGAGAACACGTGACCCCTCTCTACCAGTTCTTAAGTTTTCCCCCAACTTCCTACCAGTTCTTCCCGAATTTCCCGATTTCCCAAGAATTTCCCTTAATTTTCATCACAAATTTGCTTGTTGGAGGGAAAGGGGACCCCCAAGACCAGCAAATACGACCCCTACTTCCCAAGGTCCCGAAAAGAAAAAATCAACTATGAAAGAAATGTTTCCGCATTCAGTTAGGACTCCCCCGTTGAGGAACCTCCACAAACCCCATGTGCCTCGATTGGTCGTTAGGCTGCGTTTATACTTTGCGGCAGCGTAGCGTAGCGTAGCGCAGCGTAGCGTAGCGCTTCCAGCGTACGCCAGCGGCAGTGCCGAAGAGAGGATGCATATCGATCTAGCTTCACCAGCGTCACCAGCGGCACGCTGGCGTACGCTAGCGTACGCCAGCGTTTCTCCAGCGTTTCACCAGCGTTTTGCTAGCGCTTGCAGCGGCAGGGGAGTAGAGACTATGTGGCCGTGAGAGACGCGGAATCGACGTGTATTGTAGAGACCATATGGCCGTCGGAGACGCAGAAGCGATGTGCATTGTAGAGACTATGTGGCGTCGGAGACGCAGAAGCAATGTGCATCGTAGAGACTATGGGGCCGTCGGAGACGCAGAAGCGATGTGCATTGTAGAGACTAAGGGCGAGTGAGAGACGCGCAATCGATGAGTTTTGTACCCTCCAGCTCTCCCATAGTCTCTACTCCCCTGCCGCTGCAAGCGCTAGCAAAACGCTGGTGAAACGCTGGAGAAACGCTGGCGTACGCCAGCGTGCCGCTGGTGACGCTGGTGAAGCTAGATCGATATGCATC
>MU916568.1:0-13736 GCA_036418165.1 Cooperia oncophora | reverse complement strand
GATCCTGTCATCGTAAATAGTCGCTTACCTTCTCTTAGACTGCATTCACACTTTGCGTCAGCTTTTTGAGCGTTCAGAGCGACTAAGAAAGCATGGGTATCGATCAAGCGCCTTGGGCGTCTACTGGCGTTTGAGCGTTTCAGTGATAGCTTTGAATTTTCGCGCGCAGTCGCTGAAAACTTCGGCGTACGCTTAAAAAACTTAATCGATATCCATACTTTCCTAGGCGTTCGAAACGCTTCTGTACGATACCTATACATTCCTAGTCGCTTGAAACGTTCGAAACGCCGTCGTACGCTTAGAGCGCTGGCGCAAAGTATGAACGAATCCTCAATCTCCTATTAACGCCACATTTTAACAACATTAGTAATGTTGGGTTTTTGCATTCGATAGCATTGTTTGTGTACATATGTCTTTTCATAAACTAGTTATTTTTATAGAGTACGAGAAAGTGCAACCGTCGTACAGTCAGCTGAATCAAGCCATTCCGTCGTTAGAGATCACAGTGGCCAAGAAAGTTCGTCGTTCATTCACGGCCACCAGACTGAAACAGCAAACGCTTCAGTGGAGGCGGGGCAAACGGAGCAAGTTCGTGTTTTCGACCAATTTTGCGTCGCATTTCCAAATCTTGCGAAATGTCAGCTGTCCCAGTTTAACTCGTTTCCAGATGTCTTTGTTATTTTGTTACTGCTCACTCATGTGTTTGATGAGTAGTTGGATTGACACCATTTCAGGAGCCGGTAGTTTTTCAAAGGAACGGTTCTGGCCGTCGTTCGTGGCCCGTCAAAACATACGACTACGTGAATATCTCTCAACAAAGGAAAATGCCCGAGATTGAGAGTTATGCACACAACGGCAGTCTTCCTCATCCGGAGAAGATCATCAATGAAGAAAATGCCATCTTGAGAGATTGGAATCCGCGAGCACTCGTGCGAGCTCTGTATGAGGTAATCCTATCTTGACAGACGTTTTTCAGAATTGGATATCATTTGATTTCCTGAAATGTCTATGGCTGAACTCCTTCTTTTGGAAAGTTCACGCCAAATGCATTGCGGGAAATGATTTTTGTTGTAGATGTGTCAATAATCAGGGAAACCGGTTTACTCTTGACTTTTTGACGAGCGCACAGATGACAGCGTTTGGTTAATCGTTTGAAAGGTCACAGAGGGAGACTTAGAGACTATTCCTGCGACCAGTGTTACGAGTAGTCGGCGTTCAGTTGTGAACCAGCTGCCGACAGGTGACTTTCTAGTAGAGGAAGAGGCAAAAAATATATTGAGAACACCTCAACGAAACCCCTTCCTGACAGTCACACAGCCTCATTGTACGAGTTCTCCAAACTTGCTGGCGACTTGACACCCTGCGGCCTCTGTGCAATCCCTAGCTCATGAGTCGTTTCTTCACATCCTTTAGTACTAAATCTCATCTAAAAACAGAAAAAGAAAACAAAAACAGTATCGGAGAAAATATCTTTCGGTACTCTGCATGAAATTAGGACTGTTAAGCAATGCAGGACGAGCTTCTGCACCAAATCGATCGCATCGCTGCTAAATTTAAGCAGTGTCCAAACGCATCTCGCTTTGCGAAGCAACAGCTACTAACGTATTGTTTTCAAAAACGTATCCTATGAAAGAAGAACAGTTCTTGACCTAAAAGAGTCACCAAGCTCTCATCGCCGAGCGTGGGAAATCGCCCTACGACGCTTCAGGCAACGCAATGCACGCACATGGTTCCGCGCCGAAGTCGTTGTCTTGCAGAGTGAAAAGAATAGAGGACACTAATAGGCCCGCGTCTATGTCCTCTTTATGGCCACTTCGAAACGAGACGCTGAAGCTGTCTTCCATCACCACCATTTTTTTCCAAATCCCCATTCTCATGAGGATGGAAGGGGTTGCTCTATTCCGTAATAAGTAGCAAACCATTGCTGCTGTGACTATCATATATCATGAAGAATGCAGGAAAAACATTGAATAGCTTATCATTACGATTCCTTCATCCATTAATCCCCATACTTCCAGGTGTCGTATGAACCGAGAGTGGAAACAAAAAGAAATCGCTTTGTCAGCATGGAAGGTCATGTTGAGGTGCCCTCAGATGAGACATCCACCTGTTGCTGAATTGGAGAGACATTGGAAACAGCTTTATATGCGCACCAAAGAAGGAAGATTACAGATTTTTGTGGTATGTCATTTACTCGTGCTTTGAATATTTTGATTATGTTCAATTGCTGCTGTTCATGAACATGTGTAGAGTGAGAGAAATCCTAATAATCTATACAATTTCAAAACGTATCACTTTTGGAGCGACCACTGCAAAATTTCGATCAGAACGAAAAGTGAAATGTTGTGAAATTGTCCCATCATGGCCGTTCATTATGCATTCATCATGGCAATCCATTTTTCGCCACGTGTTGAACGCCTTTGTGGGTGGCTAAATAAATGCATCAGGAAAAAATAGCAGTCAAAGACATGAGGGATTGCATCCCATTTGGAACGCCGCGATTTTTCCGAATCCTTGACATTCAGATTCCTCTTACCCTAATCATTTCACTCACATGTTCTTTGACATGCACACAGAATGTAGGCTCAACAAATAAATAAGTAGTTTTATATACCCTGCGCTTATCTTCCCTCAGATCTAATTCAAACCATGTCAAATAAAGTATTCAAGAAGGTCAGTGGGAGAAAGGTAATAACGCTGCATCGCTGTGGCTGTCTTCATACTTTGCTTCAGCGTCCACCAGTGACTAAGAAAGTATGGATATCAACAAGCGAACGCCAGCGTACATTAGCGTTTCGCGGGCAGTTTTGCTCAAGTTCAAAAGTGCCCGGGGAAACGCTGCTGTGCGCTGGTGGACGCTAGCGGACGCTGGTAGACGCTGGCGTTCGCTAGATCGATATCTATACTTTTCCGGTCGCTGGCGCTGGCAAACGGTCGAAAGTGAGCGCTGGTGGTCGCTGGTGGACGCTGACGAAAGTATGAACGCAGCTTATGTGTATACGATCCAGCCCAGCGCAACCGATCCCTGCCTCTATCCGAGTTTGAGTAAGAGGTTCTAGACTCAGGCGCGATGAATTGATGGAGTGATGTATTACAGTCTGGCTCGCTGCGGATGATAGGGCGTGTCAGTACGGTTGCGTCTGTCGCGGCGGCAAACCCGTTTTCTGCCTCGAAGCGAGGAAGCGGCAAGGCTGACAATAACGATTATTCAGTAGGGCGCAAGTGGCTCACAAAAGAATTTAGGCGTGAGGTTGAATGCATTGCGATAGTCGGCTGCGGACTCACACCATATTGGACGCGCTCTACCTGAAAAAAAACCAAGTTTCCGAAAACAGGCCGGATCTTAATCAACTTTTTTTCTACGAGGGCAGATATGGCTGAAAGTTGGGTTCTAGAAGTAATTAGACCTCCTGAACACGAACATCACATCCACTTGGCCTGACCTAGGGTATTTTTGCGTCGGCGCCAAAATACCCTAGGTCACTAAATCCGCTGAAAACTTGTCATTTAACATCTTGATTACAGATATCACATTCATTCTTGGCGCTGACGCTGATGGAAGACTCCGCTCTGGTATGGCTGGCCTGACCTAAAAGAAATCACTCTTTCCCAGGCTCAGCCTTAGAAAAGCGCTAAATGGCGCTGGCGTCGGAGAATAAATGTCATATTCGTGATCAGGGCATCAAAAAACCTTATTAAGGATAAAAAGGATAAAGTCTTCGCCGTTACAATCCCTTTGTGGATGCGGCACGCATTCTACTTCCATTCAGAATCGTAGTGGCTTATTGAATGCGATGTGGCCTATACAATGACTTGCGGTGGCCAGCCGATGTACAAGTCAGTGTTTTATCCTCCCAGACGAATCTGGTACCAATTTACCGTCCCCGGAGGGTAGAAGGCTTGGTTGGCCTGGGCGGGAGTCGACCCGGCGCCGCGCGAGTGGTAAGCGCGAAACAACCCCATTATGCGCGTTTTTATCAATTTTGATGAAAAAGGGTGCGGCGCTAAATCAGCGCCTAATGGCGCCAAGTGTCGTCAGGGCTGAGAACTGCATTGTTCAAATAATGCAAGTAGGTATTCGTGATTAGGACATCAAATAAACCTATTATGCAAATTTACACCGAATTTGGTGGGAAAGGTGGCGGCGCCAAACTGGCGCCAATTCGGCGCCAGCGCCCAAAACGAGTGCTATATTCGTGATCAGGACACCGAACTACCTCTGTGGGCGAGGTTTCACGAAAAAATTTTTTTGACTATTTGGGGCAGTAATAGTTGGATAGTGCCATTTTATGATTTTTAGCTGATGATTTTCGCGTTTCCAGCTACAATATTTGAGCCTGGTTTTTTCAACTTGACCGCATTTGAACCTCTGCTTACAGGGACGATTGGTGCTCTGATTACCCAGTGGAATATGATTTGATATAGCATAGGAAAAAATCATCGAAACCTTAGTTTCTGAGCAGAACGAAAACTGCCCTCCTTCCTCTCAAGTTGACGAGAATTTCAGTTTGTTGACCGAAAAAGGTTCGCTTTTTCTCAATAATAATTTTAGTTCGACTTCCTACTGTGCATTATACCCTGGAATAGTTCGCGCTTCCGTTACAGCAGCCAAGGCACATGTCGGCAAAATTGACTGCGAGCGCGTCCAATATGGTGTGAGTCCGCAGCCGACTATCGCAATGCATTCAACCTCACGCCTAAATTCTTTTGTGAGCCACTTGCGCCCTACTGAAAATCGTTATTGTGGAAGGCTGTATCACGTTCGTATCAGTCGTTTTCCACCACTGTTGCCATTGACTCGCTACGACAATGGCGGAAAACGGGTTTGACCCGCGCCAAAGGCAGCCGTACTGACACACCCCATCATCTGCAGCGAACCAGACTGCAACTGCGGCAACTTTATCTTCGCTGTTTTTTATGTCCGAAAAAGTTATCATGGCACCAATTTCTCATGGTTGAAGAAGCAAACCGTTGTAATCATGCGCTTGTCGCTACACATAAACGTACTATTATGTTCTTTCATATCATTTTCCTTAGTATCGATTACCTTCTCTCTTTACACGGGATTGTAATCGATACTCTTTTCGATATGAGTGTGTGGAACTTGGACAAACGCACTTTCGCTCGTCTTTTTTTTCCGAACTGCAACTTTTTCCAAACTCGCAGTTTTTCTAGCTGACTAGCGTAAATGAATGTCGCAGAAGTCCTCTTGAAGGCTGCACACAGAACAACTGGGGGTTGAAAGATCCGAAGAAATTGTTCATATAACTTACACTATTGTAGTGAGTCGTAGCAAAGGGGCGTTAAGGATTTCGTCGCAGTGTCAGGGTCTTGACAGTAGTAAAACGTGTTAAGTTGCTCTTAGAGGAGGGGGATGCCCCTTTGAAGCTGCTCAGTTTTGAAGCTAAATATATGTTTTCTAGTCTCATTGTGCTGATGAAGCGCCAGCTGAAGAAATAGTGCTCTCTGGTGTTGATGTGGACGCAAACAGAGACGAGCGAACGCTTACCATCCATGGCGGACGTGATCATATCAAAATGACATTACGGTTTGTTCAGTTTCCAAGCAAACAGCATTCTTTTCAAGGGGTTTCGACTATTTCTTTTATTTTTTCTGGCACAACACCCTCCATGTTTGTTTCCCAGGCAGCTGGCTTGTTTTTTTGTCTCGAGGGGTGTTGTCTCAAGTCTCCCCGAGGGTTGCCTTGATCTTGTCGTTAATCATTCAATCGTCAGTTTTCATTAGCGTTTTCCCCACAGGCAAAACGGATGCAACTAACAAAACATGAGTTTCGTGTTTGTCACAGCTGCCGGACGTATGTTGGCTTGTTCACAGCCGGGATTTTGTAGGCTTTGCCTAACAACATTTAAGTAGCTGTTTCTGCTTCTTTTCTGAAGTCCAGCTGAAGGAAAACAAGCTCTGTCATCTGGGAGATCAGAGCCAGTGGTGTTGACGATGTTTCCACCCGCACTACAGTAGGAAAACGAAGTTGTAGCTCGTAAACATTAGGAATAGTCGAAAACACTCTTGATAATGTGTTCTTTCATGTGTAATTGATGAATTGTATGAAGAAAAATGCCCAAGCTCTAAGAAAGGCGAACGCGAAGATTATTCTTGCGTTTATACTATTAATAAATAACTCATTTTTAATTTAGCGTGCAGTCAAATGTGTTTGACAAATGGCGACATTCACTTCTTTCTCATGCTGCTTCATCACAGATTGATGCCTATGTTAAGCCCATTCCGAAAACGTTCCAGCATCTTACCGAGGTGAGGAATCGCAGTCTAAAAACGTTTTTGATTCGTACTTCAAAGGCAGTTAACACGATAAATCCCTTAGAAGTGAAGGATTAATACGCATTGCTTCGGCCCCTTAAGCAGCGCTGCATGGCGCCTTTTCTGAGAAAGGTATCCCATAGCTCCCTATCAGGCTGCAACATAAGACGCCCACCGTCCTTGCAATGTACGACCGATGCTGCTCATATCGCTTCATTTGCGAAGTACAATATGAAGCGAAGAGATTGATATGAAGCGGCTGCGGTGCTGCATGGATATATGAGTGCATACATGCAGCCGTATCTACCGTAGCGGTTATTGGCACGATGCCAATGAGAAACTCGTCCGAAACTGCTTTTTGAGTCTTCTGAGTGTAGTATGAACGCCTTTCTGGAGGTTCTCGACCGTTTCACTTCGCTTTTTCGACACTCCCCACTACATAGCACCCGCTACCATTTTAGACCGAGTACCAAGTTATCACGCCATCGTGCCTGTGCCAGCGGGCTAGATGGAGGGGGCGGGCCGTTGCTGCCAATGTCACTGGTGAAAACGCTGCGGGAGAGCATTTGGTTCCACCCCACTCCGGTCTTCCACCAGTGATGTTGGCAGCAACCGACCGACCCACCATCGTGCCTAATGCCTTCAAAATGATGCTTCATGCAAACTTCTTTATGGTTGTCTGCAAAAGAGCGGCACATGGGAAGCAGAATCTATGATGTTCCGCAAAGTTATGATAACTGCTGTTCAGCGCCGCATTACGCGTTCCGAATGATTATCACAAGAATGCTGAGTTGTGGGCAAAAGTCGTGCCGGAGGCCTGGTGGCGTAACGGATAGCGCACTCGCCCGGAAAGCGTGAGGTGCGGGTTCGACTCCCGCCTGGGGCACGACTTTTGCCCACAACTCAGCATTCTTGTGATACCACGGAGTGTTTATGTTTTGTTACTCGAGTGCTTTCTAAATGGAATACTGACTGTATTTTTTGGAGTGAAATGCGCATTGCAGTAATTGGCATGGTCGCGATAGAGCACGCGATTAGTTTCTAAACACAGCTTTTTCTACCCTTTTTGCGTAATGTAATGTCCTTGCAGCCTTGAACACTTATTCGAACCAGGCTTCTCGCATAGCTGACAACAAATCAATTGAATAATACGCAGAAAGAGAGCTAAAAACAACCGCAGATTTCAGTATTTTTTGAGAAGACCCTTTTTCTCGCAAATTCGGCGTTACGCAAGCTGTGAGCGTTGTTATGTTTTAAGGGAATTTCCAAGCAGTTCGAAAAACCTTTTTCCTCTGTACCATTGTAAGCGACTGCAACTAAAGATGTAATTATGTTTCAAGGATATATCGTCTGGCGCTATGCCTTGGGTGTCCAATTAAATTGCTAAAGGCCTGACTTCTACGTAATGCTAGTCCACGCAAACAGATAGCGACTAATTCCCTGCTATGGACCCCTTTCGGCTGTGAAATACACCCCTTCCTCTCGTTGAGAAATCCCCAATGGTGGTGTGCCTGGTTGTGACTCTGGGAGGTGCCATTATTCTGGTAATAGTGTTCTTGTTGACTGTTCACCGTCCTCTATTTGTGATGAACTAAATTATGACCTTTAGGGTTCGAGATAAACTTTAGATGTGCAATCGTTGAGTATTCAGAGAACAGCCGTTGAAAACCTTCTGAATGTTTTCAGAGAGTGGTGGTGCTCGAAATTGGATCCTGTTCTATTCGTGGTGGTGTGCTGACAACCGAACCTAGCCTTCCGCAGTCTTTCTTTCCAGCCATTGCTGTACGCACAGATGATGGTCGTATCATTGTCGGAGAGGACGCTTATGCGCCTGAGGTGTGAATTTCAGTTTTGTTTTGTCATTTCTTATCTATGTGTTTGTTATTTTGGGGATTTCGCACAGCTGACAACTGATCTTAACACGACGTAGTGTGTAGTCACAAAATTCTGGCGACTCGCAAGGTGTTTCATGATGGAATACTTGTCGTGGTTAATTCTTGAACCGCTAGGCCCACCTTCCTCTCTTGTTTGAAAGAAATGCCATAGTACCAATAGTCGCTAGGAATTAAGCGAGGCCAGTCTTTCTCATGAGGGGATTTCAATAACAGTTACCAGTAACCAACCAGCTGAGTAGTTTGGAATCAAAAGAAATTTGGCATAAGGCCGGCCTGAGCTCTTCGACTGCATGCTGTGAGTAATGGCGTTCACTAACCACTAGTCGTGCCTGTAGTCGCTGAGTGACTCTGCAGAGAGATAAAAAAACAGAAAAAAATCATGGAGGGCACCGTAGGGACGTGGCGTCCCCACTGTACGAGTTGTCCGGACCTGCTCGCTTGATGCCAGTAAATCGATACTGACTCTGACTTATCAATCTTTTCTTCGCGTCATCCGATGCTAATATCATTTATTAGACAAAAAATATAAACACGCTGTGAAGACTGTACACGTGACAGAGAGTAACCTTTCAGTTTTGGTGGGCGGGACAACAGGGAAGGCGTCGAACTACCACTTAAGGGGGCCACAGTGTCTCTGTTACTTCTTCTGAAACTGCGAAAGTGGGGCAAACATAAAACTGAAGACATTCTATTTGTAACAAGGAAGCACACCACGGTTTGCTTGAGCACGACGTCTTTCTGTATTAATGACTTTGTAATGAAATCACATTCATGGAGGGAAATTGGGTCTTTTTTCATTCGGGTTGTTTCTCTAACCCTATCAGGCCAGAGTGCGGTAGTAATAACCTGGACAGGGAAGTGTTTCTTCAGGGCTGGTAAGTAAATAAAACATTGTTTTTTTTCATGGGAAACGAAATGTTCAACACTCAGAATATGAACAATGAGCTCGTAGTTATGCCATAGCAATGTTGTTGGCTGGGTAGGTGAAACCTTCACTCGTTTCTTCAGATCCGCCACCATGGTGAATTCGTTCGCCCTATTCAAGCCTTAGATCCCAACGTCGAACGATACACCATGGATCGTGAAGTAGTGAAGGAGTGCATGAAAAAAGTTGTCAAAGACCTCAACGTGAACCCTTCGCAGTACAAGGTCGGTGGTTCGTTTCTTACGCTTGTCATCAGTTTGCGCTTTTACTGAAATCACTAAATCGTATTATCTAGGTCCTTTTGTCAATTCCACAAAACATCCCTATCGCCCTTATCGGTGAATTACTCACGCTTGCCTTGAAGGACATTGGATTCCAGGCATGTTCCTTTTTTGCCCTCGTTTCACGAATCCCTCGTTCATTAATCAAGAGAAATACGATAGTCTATTATTTCCAGGGTGCTGCAATTACACGCCAACCATCTTTGATCCTTTACGCATATGATGTGACAACTGGTGTAGTTGTGGACATTGGAGATCGTCTCAACATTGTTCCTGTTATTGATGGTTGGAAGAAAGTGTGAACTAACTAGTAGTAAAGGACTGACAGAACTGTTCATTCTTCAGGTTACGTGGTTGAATCTGCGATCTGCTCGATACCGTACGGAGCCACCCAAGTTCGGGAAGCATTGCGAACCACCTTATGCTCGAAAAACAAAGGATTGTATTCGTTCCAAAGCCCCATAGAGAAGCTTATCCTTCGTTACGTCTTAGAACAGGTCAGGCTAATATAATTAGGTAGAAGTGAAAGGTTTTGTTATTGTTATACATTCTCAAGCTGGCATAGTATGCCATGTCTCCATACGACGTCCAATAAGTGAAGTCAGTAAAGAGTGACAATGATTATAGGCTACCCTTCATGGCCGCAGAGTAAGTACCAGTAGCGTATGTATATTATAGTGTGTGCTAGTGTTCCTACCAGAAACTAGTCTACATTAGTTGAGTGTGGTCACACATCTGTTCACGTTTCTCCATTTCAATCCCCTGCTTTTAGACCAGCTATGTTCCGGAAGATTACACAAAAGAGGAGAAAACGTCAAAGGAAGTTAACATATCTCTGGATCGGTTTGACCCTCTTCCTGGAATGCCAACGAAGTTCAGTGTGAGTTATTCTTGCAATTCCCATACTTTTATAAGCTTTTCCTCACAGATTTCAATATTGTTGTCCTTATTGTCACAAGTTGTACAACAGTTGTATATTATGTTGTATATACAGTTGTATATTATGCTTTCTTCCTCGCCGTAGGTGGAAATATGAATAGGCTACCAAAAGTTTTATTGCAAAAGGCTCTACAAATCTAAAAAAGTTTAGAAGTTTTTGCAAATTTATTCCCCTCGCGAGTATATCGGTGACTGGCACCTTTTCAGCGATCCAAAATACAACAATTAGAAAAATTTTGCGCTGCTTGTCGATCTGGAGCCTGCTTCCGCTGGCATGGAATGACTACCCTTACGGTAGCCCAGCCTTGAGGCACTGACTGGGGAGATCTAGGACCGTGGGACACACTAATTTCTCCATGTTCCCCCTAAAATGCAATTTGCGGCGCAGACTCCCGATTCGTTTATACTAACAGCCGTCCGCGCGGCGCGTGTTTGGACGGAGAAACCGCTACGCTTCGGCAGCTGGGGGCTGATAGTCACGCACACCCAAACTATGTGTGATCGTACCATGTGTCTTTAAATAGAAGCGGACATCTAATGATTGTCACTACATCATATTACTAACCAGTCGACAATAATCGGTAGTCAGCAAATCAGTTAGAGAGCATCAACTAGCTCTTAATTTAATGCCAATCGTCCAATGATTTTATTTCCACCTGGTTTTTATGATCATGGTGAGCATGAGGGAACCTTTACGGGTATGCTTTTGGTGCGGTGTTTGTAAAGCCTTACCTGGATATGAGGCTGGACTGCAGAAAGCTTTAGGGTGTTCATCCAAATGTTTGAGGAGGGAGGTCGCTGTCTCACCAAAAGTCATGCCTCTGATAGGAAAATATGTTAACTAAAGAAACGGTATACTTACTAGAGTACGAGGGATGCGGGCCAAAGCACATTGTGAAGACAAAGAGACTATTTCTCAAAACTTTTATGATCATCACAGGGCTCCGTGTAATCCAGCCTCATATCCGGTACCAGTCTTTCCAAGCATCAAACCAAAACTCATGCCTGTAAAGGTCCTCAAGTTTACCGTTCACCGTTGATTATAAAAACCAGGTGGCAATAAAATTACTGGACAATTAGCAGTTGAGCACGAGTTAAGTGATGCTCTCCAACTGATCTACTAACTATGTGATCGTTGTCAAGCGGTTAGTGATATCATATGCAGTGACAATCGCTAGGCGTCCGCTTCTGTTTGAGAGAAGTGATGCTCTAAGGCAGGGGCTCTTCTAAGAGGGCCCACTCCACAACAACTGAGGCAGGGACCAGGTCGATTGGAGACAGCTCAATAACAGTCCAATTTTCCTAATTGTTGCATTCCACATCCCTGAGGAAGGTACTAGGTACTGGAACATCTGAAGAAAGGAATCATTTCGCGAAAATTTTTGGATTCCTTTTTGGTGCTTCTGAGTCTTCACAATGAACTTCCATGGTGCTGGTTCATATTTTGACAGTTGGGTTCTATTGAGGCTCCGTAAAGCACAGTACTGCTACATGTCATAAGTCACAACCTTTGCGCCATTTTGGTACCACATTACATCTGGTGGCCATAGAAGCGCTGCCAGCGCGATCATCAGCACCATACCACGTTATCGACGCTCATGGCGCTTCTCTTGACTTACAGCCAATCTATTATATCGAAATCCTTTTCATTCCTTGTTTGTTGACGCTTTTTCTAGCCCCTCTACCAATTTATGATGACATTGTTTAAGATCGACAATTCGCGATTCCTTTGCACGGAAGGTCTTTTCCGTCCCAAGAAGTGGGGTCTCGACACAAAAGGGTTACACGAACTAGTACATGAAGCTGTTATAATGAGCCCAATCGACAGCAGGAGGACTCTTTACAGGTATTATAATAGTCTGTACAAAACATTTGTGCTGTTAAGCCTTTTTTTATACGGTTTTTACGATAATATTGCATGGAATGCATAAGGAGATTTCACTTTTTGAAGAGACGTCATTGTTTTTTGAAGTAACTGCTTCTGCCATAATTTATCATATGAAAATAATATACGAGGGCCGTTCAAAGTATTCTCGGGATCGGGTAAGTCCGCAGTAACGAAGGAATGTAGATCATTTCGAACAGGTAAGAATACTCCCTGAGGGTATTAGTACGAATTTCAATTTAGTTATCATTACAGCTATTCTAGTTATCCTTGGTGAAAGACCAGAGTGACTGATGTGACAATGTTGAGAAAAAGATCACTGTTTCAAAAAAATTGAGAAAAATAGAAAGAAAATTAAGAATGTGATTATGATTGCTTCTGTTTCCCAACCTAGAACGAGATCATCGTGGAGAGCGTTCTCCGATGATGAAAAGCTGAAGGCTGCAATTAACGCACATTTTGGGGACAAGGAGTAGCAAATTTTTTGGAGGGTATTGAAAAGTTAGTTTCCCGAGCAAACAAGTGTATTGAGGTTATGGGGACACAATGAAAAATAATTTTATTCAGAATTTTCTGCCTTTTCCTTCATACATATACCGGGAATACATTGAACATACTCGCAACATTCGCGTCTGAGCTTTTTTCCCCTGGCATGTCTTTGGTAAATAAGGTATCTCTTGCAGGAACATCTATCTCGCTGGAGGAGCGTCCTTAATGCCTGGCTTAGCAGAAAAACTGGAGCAAGAACTTGCCGCCATCGTTCCGAATACCATCCATACACAAGTATGAAATTCTCTAAACTGCGATGGATACGATGATTTAGCTGTTTGTTTTAGGTTCACATCTCCCCGTGGAGGTACAACGCTGCATATCTGGGAGCCCAAATAGTTGCATCAGCATCCACGTTCAGTGACAGCTGTATATCCCTCGAAAATCTACCAACGTTCCTGTCAAATTTACAATCGTTTGGTTTTTGAAGGTCTCGACCAGAGCCGAGCTAATCATTTCTATCTGCCAGAGTTTTAATAGTTAACTATGAATATACATACACACATGATTTACGGACAAATGATATGTGGTACCGATAGAAGGCTTAAGTCGCCCATTTTTAGCGTTTTAGCTTTGTTAGCAGCGTTTTTCCCTCCGTCTTTTGCTACTTACTCAGTTGTGTTGAAGATATTCATGACTAATGTGATATCTATCAATGATGCTTAACTGATTTTTCAAATTAAGTTTTACGTACATATATGTTTATCTGACTATGAATTATTTCTATGAAATTTCGTCCTTTCTTCGCATACGCTTGTGAAAGATTTATTCAAGAGGAACATGGCATTTTGACGTTTGGTATCAGAAAAGAATTTTTGATTGGGTTTCCCCTCGGTGCTCATTTGCGCATCTGAGGGGTATATCCAAAAACATCAGTGTTAAAATGTTAAATTATTGACAATTTTCCAGATGACTTTTTCGGTGTACAAGGAAAGCATAACTAGAGAATAATTACTCCCTTTGAAACCAGTATTCTGTGCCATCGC
>MU916564.1:0-11493 GCA_036418165.1 Cooperia oncophora | reverse complement strand
CATTACACTTTCTCATTGTACTACTCATTTTTTTTCACTTTCTCATTTATACCGATATCTAACCCTATCCCCGCTTTCTGTCCAAGTAGCTTATCTCCCACCATTTTTCGCGATCTCACAATGCTAGCTAGAAGCCGACAAATCCACGCTCGCTGGTATTTCATGTTCTAATGTGCCGTTCCCTACTGTCACATCCGTTTCAGCTACGCTTAAAGGCATTAGAACTGGAACGCTTGCCTCACTTAGGCACGGCAAGACAGAAGTTCTTTATGAGTAGATGAATCTCTTTGCGTGTTTCGGTCGAGTACGTACGATCCCCCCCCCTCCAAGGTTCGTGTTTTCTTTTGCCTTTTTATTTACGTTTTCTTCCAACACCCACGTGGAAGAAAACAAATGTAAAACTAAAAAATCCCCCTGGCTTCTGAGCACCTTCCAGCACTGAAAAATCACCCAGCCGAAGATTTTCTGTACGAGTTAATTTACAAACATTCCGTAGGTACACAAAACAGGATCCCAGCAAAATTGCTCACTCTATTCACAGGAAATACAGTTTAGATGAACTCCGGTGTTCAAATACATGTGTTACTTCAGTTAAGATAGGAAACATTAAGTCCGCGATTTTAATCAGGTGGAAATTCAAAAATTATAACGGTTCCTCTATTTTCTACCATTGCGTATTAAGTGAGCGAGTTAGGGATCCTCACCCTCTCCTGAAACTCCTGGTAAAGAGAATCGCTGTGTTGACGCGCAGGATGCTGTGCTGCAACCACAGACTGTTGTGTTCAAATTCGCGCGCGCGGGAAGAACTGGCAGCCATGCCTTTTGAATACCAATACGTTTTGAAGACCAGTAACCCCGCGTCCGCGCTTTATTGCATTGGGGCGCGCGTTATTTTGACCCTTTAAGTAAACAAACTTGTCTTTGAAGGGTTATAACTTTCTTTAATGCAGATCGTTAGGAATGACGAAGAGCACAGGTGAAGAGAAAGGTTCGGGCTTCCCAAAAAGTACTGAAATGTTTGTAAGGTTGCCAAGTTCAGAAAAAAATTCAGCGTTGGGGATAGGTTGGAGATTCACAAAATTTGGATGCAAAAAGACCAAGGCTGTCCTGGTGTGAACGAATATAATCTTCCGAAAACTCAATTATTTGCAAATCTGGACCCCAATTCGAATACCAGAGGATTCCTTCTTCCCATTGACCACTTCAATTAGTTTGAACTAATGTTTTCGCGATTCATGGAGAGAAAACGCAGTGGAGTTTTCCGGTGGAATATTCCGAGCAGACGCGAAAACGCGTTTCGTTGTACCGTTTCAAGCAGGCGATTGAATATCACAAATGTATCTTAAAATGCATCCCTTCGTGGAATAGGAACAAACAGTAGTTAGTTTAGCGCCCATTAGCTTCATTTCTGGATGCGCCATGCTTATGCTCCCACGCAGAGGTAGTGGGATGGTGTAAGTTCTACGCAATCTCTGTCTACGCGAGCAGATGTGTTTGTAGGATTTGGGCTGGTCCATGGCCAACTTACGCACTTGCTTACAGTCTTGTCCGTTGCGGATGATGGGCGTGCCCGCCACGGCAACCGCACACCGTCAGATCCGTGCTCCACCATCTGCTAATTCCGATGCGGGAGACCAACTGCTAGAAAACGTCTGACACGAACGATATGATAGTTCTGTCGTTTGTCGAAAGAAAAAAAAAAAAAAGGTTGGCGCCATATCAAGCGCGGTCGCTTGGACACGCCCCATCATCCGCAGGAAACCAGGAGTATGAAATGTACTGTTTAGCCATCTATGTACTTACGAAATGATGCCAACTTAGTAATGTTTCTAGGTAATTTGGATCAGTTCACTTAATGAAAGTTTGGTACAATTTTTTCTACACATCCGGGTTCTCTACAAAGCAAGATTCGCTATACAGGATCAGCATACTGACACCTTTGCGCTGCTCGTTCCTGAGTGAAGGACTAATTACGACCCGCTCTTCGGACGGCAAAATACGATCCCCCTGTTGGGAAATCCCCGAACAACGATGTGCCCTGAAAAAACGGATTAGTTGTCTCATGACGGAAACAATCAAGTGCGCGCCACTGCAAATTCCCGCCCTTCGAGCATGATGGATTAGAGCGCGATTCCTTCAACACATCTCAGTTAGCACCGAAGAAATCAGTTTTATTTGATTAATTCGATAAGAAGTACACCGTTTCTTAATGTTTTGGTGCCGCGTTGTCATGTCGAATTCAAATTGAGAATCCACCTATCGACATAGGCAGGTACTAAGAGGAATTCCAGGGTATGGCTTAGCAGCGGCGGAAATTGTTCGGCCTCACATTCGATGGGACTTTTTTTCATTCTTTGGGAAAGTAAGACATGTGATTGAAACTAACGGTTTATGCTACCTAAAAGTTGCTAGCGTAGTGGGTGAGTAGAACCACACGATTCTGAACAGGACCTCAGTGTGCTTCAAGATAATCTTACTGTGTCGAGTAAATTACAAAAAAGAAACAATGAATCCGTTATAGTGTCAGAACAAGGTAGATAGGCTGATGGGGATGTCTAAACTGATGATAAAGCAGGAATGCGCAAGGATACACGTGGCACAGACGGAATCCAGAGGCGATCGTTCATTTTGGAACGTTGGCAGAATAAAGTAAAATAACAAATCCTCAAACCCAGTAAAACGTGCCAACAACGTTTCATGTGGTGCACGTAAAGCATCCGTCAGAACACGTCCATGATCTTCAACCAGTACGTTCAGTGCCCCTAATCTGCAACAAGGCCACCACTATAGCAGAGGTACAGTAACATTCTACCTTCTGCAAAGCTGATCATGATAAGATAAAACGAGATATTCCTGTCATTCATCACAAGGAACCTATCCCGCTACAGGATCGCGCCCCTGTGCAGCAGCTATATTCTTTCTTTGAGGGCAGTCGTGCTCGGCACTGTTTATGAGCATCCAGGTGGACGAGACTTGAGGAGTTCGAAGATTGGCGCACAGTCTTGCAGGGCGGTAGTAAAGCGGGCCAAAGTCCATTTACTGACGATCTGTAGAAAATGGTTTTGTTCGGAAGACAAGACAAACTGTATGCTCACTTCCGAGCATGGAGGTTGCGCATAGCCAGGGCCTGCTAGCAGTTACAAAACTTCAAGCACTTAGGAGCCAGAAATGAGGCCGAAGAGTAGTGATACCTGGGTACTGTTTGAACTCTTCCGCGCGATTCTTGAGGTCCACACTGGCGTCGATAAAAGTATCTCGCAGTGAAACATACATTCAGCAGTAGAGAACAAGCAGAGGTGAGAGGGTTGCAAAAGCACGTCGGGCTATGGGTAAAAGTGTGGCTGGCAGTACAGTAGCGTGGCGGACCTCGAAATCACCCGGCTATCACTACCCTCCAGCACCGTTCCAATGCACATTTGAGCAGAAAAGCGGCACGCCACTGCTGTTGATGGTCCCAATTACCTCGCACATGGCAAAAACGATGAATCTTGAAGGTGATTGTTCAATGCTATCTTTGAACTGACCCGTGCCTTCTGCAGGCAATATCCTTTTAAAGGCGAAGAGGGCAGCTTGGCAGCTGTAGAATGGTACCGCCTACAGTAAGCCCGCGGCAATGAAGTTAGAGGACTGTGGTGGCTAGTTGTTCTTCTCATGTCTCCGCCCGCGAGCCAGGTACGCGTTTATGACCCACCATGCGCCAGAACTAGCTAACAGCACTACTTATGTGCATCCTCCCACAGTTAAAGGCACTTTCCGCGATAATAAAGAGTATCTCAAATTTGTCAGACGATCCGGAAGGCGATTATGAAAGCTGTGCAACCTACAAAAAGTCAAAATGGGCAAGAAGTCCGCTGAAAGCTGGCCGGTTAGGCTCGAGGGCACCCCTTATGCCCAAGCCGACGCCCACTGGCTGCTAGCTACTAGCTAGTAGGTACTCTGCCATTTCTCTTCATTCCAAATGGTGAGAGTGAGGCGATAAGAGAAAAGAGCTAGCATCGTCATGATAACGAAGAGTGGTAAAAATCGTTTAGACCCCTCCCTCTCCTGCATGCATGCAACGTAGTACAATGTGGATGCGGCATGGTGTCCAATTTAGGGCATTTCGGACCGTTTCTTGCTTTTCTCCACTTCTCAGTCACTTAGCACTATCTCGTTCGTATACAGCACTATCTCGTCCGTTACCAGCAACCTACAGTCTTCATCATTACGTACTGTCGGGGTGGCACAGCCGCGCTGCACTGTGACGCGACAGGTCGCCGGTCCGGGTGACGCCGTGAAGTCAAGCTTGATATCAATGGAGTTCGGCTGCAAATTCCCACTTTTTCAGCTCTTCAAGCTTCTGAAGTGGAAGGTGAGTTATTCTGACCAATTTTGAGTTGTACTGACTCTCAATGAATTGAAAGAATGTAAGCCATTTTGATAAATGCCTGAAATAAGGCAAAGTATAAGGAAAAGGGCATAATAATCGACATAAAGATAAAGGAAATCAGAGCCAGTACAATTCAAAATTTTTCAGAATAACTCACCTTTTACATTAGAAGCTTGAAGAGCTGGAAAAAAAGGGAATTTGCAGCCCATATTCATCTGAAATCAGGCACTGATTCACTCTCACCGAGCCAGCGCTGTCGCATACAAGTGCAGCGCGCTAGCTGAGCCGCCTCCGACAGTACGTAATGATGAGGACTTATATGTGGGCTTTTGCCTTTAATTGATGCGCAGCTGTTCTCTAGGATTTGCCTTGACGCTTGCAGCGAATAGCGAGCGTACTGCCAGCAGTTTACTGCGTGACTATGGTCGCTCAGGACCGGCAACGAACATATTACAACATGTGGCATTCTAATAAGATGCCATCCGGCTACCACGCCCCCTCCTACCCCAAGCTTAGCTGCCACGCCCTTTCAGATGACAAAATTGGAAACCTCCTACAGCTGCTTCCCACCTAGCCCACGTAAGTAATCAACCTGGGCACAACGTATCTTCGAGTGCTACTTTCATCTCCGAAGTTTCTGATTTTGACTTCGACAATTCTACAAGGGCAAAGAGTCACTCTGCTCACCACAAAAAAACCTCGCCTAAGGTGAAAAGTTACATGAAGGATTCTGGCTAAATACCATAAAAACGAGCAAGCTCTCCATCACTGCCTGAACGAGAAGGTGAAGCCCTCCACCATCAGCTGCTTTACACCGCTGATTGTTTCTCTTCTCAGCCGATTACCATTGGTGGAGCAAGGTAGAGGTAGAGGCGTGCTGATCCCACCCCTTATGAGACCGCCCCGACTGATTGTCATATTCGGAGTCAAAGACTGTGGCCGGTGTCCGACGTTCATGTTTGAAGTATTCCCTTTAATTTTTTTCGGAACCACCAAAACCACACTGTTTCCACCCGCCGTCCCCTTGTACCAGAAATTCCGTTCTAGAACTAATAAGAAGAAACGAAAATTCAGTTGGGACGTTTTATTGAAAAAAAAAACACATTTTCCACAATAAACGCTTTGAAACGGAATTCATCTTCACAAATAGAATCTTTTGGCATACGCAACAACAGATCGCAACAACAGGTGCACATGTAACAAATAATACAAATCTTATAGCCATATGGATAAAAAAAGACAAGCAAAGAGCTGACAGTATCCAAAAGAGATAAAAAATTAGATAGCCTAAAATATAAAATAATGAACATGATCTCGCGCGCGTTGTCCACATCACTTTCAGCTAGTGGTTCCTTCCTTGCTGGGAGCGAGTGGCTGAAAGGTTGGAAGCATTTCGTTGGTAGAACACCAAGATCGAATCTCACGTAAGTCCAATTTAGCTTCTCCAAACATTCTGGGACCAGAATAGGCAACTGTTTCATGGCGAGTAATGAAACTCTGCACTGACTTGGGCTGTACCCAGTGGGATACTGTACAGACCAATGAAGGTGCTATTCGGCTTGGAGGGGGGGGGGGCACTTCGCACTTGCGCTGGTTCTTTTGCAACCTAGAAACTCCTGTGAAGTTGCGAAATGGTGCGAGCGAGTCACATCGGTCTCAGTCATACAGGCTACATGTGGCTTGGGAGAACCACTGTTCGACCACTGACGTGCGACTCCCCGCCAACAGCCGATCCCGGGCTCAAAAACGGCAATGACCATGACTATTTCACCCCTACAAGAGCACTCCAGCGGGCAGCTGTTCAGTGGGTATTCCCTCTGACGTGGGGGAACCTCGCATTGCAGCCGCGATATTCCCCTGATGGCGTCCACTCTGTGCGTCATGTTCAAAACCACCCCTATTCCGTCTCAGGGCTGAGGAGTATACAAACATACACATCTTCTGGTTCATATGTATATAAATTGAGTATGAAGCTGTGTATAGAAAAATCAGCCACCAACATCCCGGGAAGCAGTGGAATGAAATGACCTTTTTTACATGGTACTAAGCTTGATCGCCGGAACGTTTCTCAATCTATTCAGCTCGCACGCCGATAAATTTGCTAGCAGATTATTGACGGATGGGAGAGAGATTAGGATATAACAGCTTTCATTAAGGTTCTGTGACACTATTTTGTAAAACTTACGGAACGTTCTCCATCACGCGTCACCGTACGAATGAACTTCACAAAAGTCCACGGAACATTTGAATTAAATTCGTTGAAACGTAACACACAAACCATGCTGCAATCAACAAATAATACATATGATAACCGAAAAAAGAGCAAAAAACGACAACGCAGTCATGCCATGGCCACACTCAAGTACCGAAGTGGAGCGCTACTACTGCAATGATTCTCCAGTGCTGTAGACAGGATGGGCAGCCAGCAGAGGCATAATCGATCGGCGCTGGCACGTTTGGGTTTCAAGAGAAAGTAATAGGAAAAAAGCGAAGGGAGGCACTTCTGGTACTATTCACACGGGCCCAGTACTCTCCTTTTCTTCTATGCTCTCCCAACACTAGCGGCTGGCGCCAATCGATACCAGACTGTGTGATGCTGCTGCTGCGTGCCCGTCCATAACACTGAAGCGCCATTGCCGAGCTAGCACCGACGCGTTTCAACTAACCGCGGTCCTAGCGCGTAAGTATGAACGCAAGCCTTAGATGCAATTGATTTTATTGATTCCAAATTGCGAATGCGAAATCCGCTTGTATTGCCAGATTTTTACGCGGATCACAAAATCCCACGATTCCTCGAATAACAGCTACTGCTAAGCGGCTGTGGGACATGACACGCTAAAGAAAAGCTGTGCCTGCGGAGCTGGTTTTTTCTAAGGGGAAAGTTGGCAAGTGGAAGAGTACCACTTCTGATATTTAAGAGTGCATAACAGCGAAGCTGTGGGTTATGATCTCGCGAGACGCCAATGTCAAGCAGCGAACATGTGGGAACAGAGGCAAAGTACGGAGCCAAAGAGTTGTAGAGAACAATGGCACTCAGTAAAATGCGAGAGGGCACAGAGAAGCAGTGCGCCAAGCTATGGCTGGGCGTATGAATGGCAGCAGGGCGTGTTGCGATTTGTCACCGGGCGGGAACACAAATCTTCTACGCACTTTCGGTGTGTACTATTGAAGAGCAGCTGAGATGTCCCTCACATACGGACAAGCTTAACATCGCAGGTAAGAGCACAATGTATTTTTGGGAGAAACGTCTTCCAGATAGGACAACTCGTCCGGCCCGCTGAGTCACCGGAGTTTCTAATTGACGTCCTACATCACGCGGAAAGCAAGTGCTATAAGTAACTAAGCTATGCAGAAAATACAGTCAAAGATGTACTCTAATGACTAACCTCTGCGAAGCAATGCGGTTGTAATCTTTCTCGGTGATTTCGATTTTTCCCACCTGCGGATTCTTCATTATTACATTACGATTCGGTAGGCTTCCAACCAAAGTGCCATTACACTTTATCTCGATCTGTAAAATGGAAAGGGTTTCTTATTTCTAAGAAACCGTAGTATCAGATGATAAAACCAAATAAAGTCAACAAGTCACAGAAAAAAAAACCTCAATTGAGTTGTTTAAACAATAAGTATAAAAAGGTGGATCGGCTGGGCGGTCAACTTTTTTCACATGATGAAATTGTCTCGAGTCAACCTCACGCAAACTAAAACATCAGCAACGCAAAATATGACAAAATACGGCGGCCAAAGTAGGGCGGGGATGTGACAAGACATTCGCAATAAGCCGCGCTGATGGGCGTGGCAAGCAACGCCGCACCCTTGATTATGGGTGTCATAGGGAAGGGAAATTTGATATGGTGAGTCATAACCTTTTCTTTGCTCGCATTCACATGAGTTTCGCTGCCTCAATCGACAAAATGAGGCACATCGAGAAATGGCCACGCATGGCTGCACGGTACGCCACGCGCAGCGACGGGACAAATCACGATTGTCTTGTCCATCTTCCTAAAAGTAGAACAAAAATTACCGTAAGCTTCCATAAAACCAATCTCCTTTCTTTAGAACCTCTCCAGTTTGTCGAATAAAGGGTTCTTCGACGGGTATTACTCCAAGCTCCGAATTCCATGCTTTAGTTCCGCGTCCATCGACTCGAACGCAAACCATCAGCGGAGGATACAATCTCTTAAAACAAGGTTCACAGATTGAAGGAACAATAGGGTTAGCCAAATCTTCTACTGGAAACAGAATTCCCAATGGAAATCATTACCATCATATCAACAGACCTCTAATCAAGTGGAAGAAATAGTGAAACTTCTCTTGAAAGGGTCGGGAAGGGAGTATATGCACATATATAGTTGAAAACGTCACAGTCGGAGCGGTGTCAGGAGGGGCGTATCAGACCGCCTTCGGCTGCCTCTCCCTGCCAATAGTGATCGGTTAGTAATCGATTAAGGGATAAAACAACCAGTGAGGGCACACTCCGCCCCTCTTGAAACCGCTCCGACTGATTGCGACGATATCAACTGTAAGCCCAACGCGCCTGAATTGTGAAAAATCAGCAATCCAGAAACTTCCCGTCACGCTATATACGAACCCTCAACGTTGGTTCTACAACTATAGCCCACACTGACTGTGTTTCCGCGCAATAATTTGTGGGAATGGCAATTACAGGACATGGCACCTTCCCTGCCCATGCTACACAAGGCAGCGTCAGACTTTTCAATGACGCGCGTTGGAGCGCTACAACTGCAACAGCGCTTCAATCCTGTAGACCCGAATGCAGCCGCAGACAGGAGCCTATTGGTGCCAACCTCTCGAGGTTTGAGAGAGAGTACAGGATAACAAGAGGGCAAGAACTGTCATTACACAATCTGGCACTCTCTCATTCTCCTACATTCTCCCGAAACCGTAGCGCCAGTGCCGATCGATACCAGTCTGCGCGACTAGACAAAGGGTGCCCTCTTGTTCTTGACTCTCTCAATGCACAAGCGGTCGGCGCCGTCTAATTACCGTCTGCAGCTGTGTTCGCGTCTATAGAACTGGATCGCTGTTGCGACTGAAGCGCGTCGATGCGCGTTACAGCGCGTCGTTGCAGAGTGTGAACGCTGCCTAAGCCCACACGAGGCCATGGCGACGAGGCAACTCTTGAATGCTGACTGAAAGGAAGTGAGAAGGACGTTCGTCCGCTCCCATGCCGCTATATCCAAGCTATTTCCATCCAGAATCGTACTGTATTGCCGTTTTATAATATTGAAGCTGCAAAGATTTACCCCAGGATACTTGTGCTGCAAAACACAGAACAATGAAATTAACATCCCCCCTCAACCCTTGCTTTACAATAAAAGAACTTGTCACCGTGACATACAAGGCGGTCAGGCAACGATGACGATATATCACGTCCCTTACGGAACCTGTAGTTTCTTCGCTGTGGTGCTGGCTCGTACACTCTTGCAGAATATGGACCTTCTGAAACAAGTAAGGACCTGAGATGAAGTGGGAAGGCAGAGTCTAGACAGCTATAGCCGGAGGATGGGCATACCGTCTGAGATAAAACCTTTATCTCCAAGTTCAGGACCAGTATGCTTCTTTTCTTCATGTTTCTTTCTTGCAGACAGGGTCATTGCATACCATTTATCCTGAAAGAAGACTTTTACTAGAAAACGTTTATTAGCCAGCAGCTTGCACACCTGGTCTTCTAGCATTTGATTTCGATAATGTTCAACCATCTGTTCGTCATCAAGAGGTTTCAAAAGGTCACATATTCGGAATGCTACTCCATGGGCAGTTGCCATTTTCGAGTTATCTCTGAACAAGAGAAAGTATAGGCATACGCAACTTGAATAGCTACCAATACAGTCATGATCTCAGCAATCGGAATCGGCGATGGGAGCGTGCGAAGGGGCATGGCTTGATGCGCGGCCAGTCAGATTTCCCAAAAGCTGTATTGGGCTTAGGATGGCATTGTTGGTGGAAAAAAAGGGCGCCTGGCTGCGCTGCGATTCGCGCAGCGTCGTACGCCCTATCATTTGCAGGGATCACGACTGTACGCCTCAAGCGTGTAAATGGATAGAGAACGATCAGTGGTAATTTCCAGAATAATCCGAGTAGAAACGAAAAGGTCCCCTCCCCTCTCCACCCTCTTGCTCAGAACAGGCCGGGGTCGTTCAGAGGAGTCAAACTTCGAAGGATCAGGACTCCAAAACCACCATAAAACTTATCTGCTCCTTAAGGCGAAACTGTGCACTCACCTCCGGGGACAGTACTTCAATACTTACCATGTGCCAGATGAATGGGTCCGTAGCTGCAGTAGCATGCCACTTCCTCCGCTCAAAATTGCGTGGAAGCGGAGCTGGAGAGTAGTGATACCCGGGTGCGGTCACCATACTCCATTCGCGCTATGCTCAAGACACAGCACTTTCTGATACCATAGCGAAATACGTTCTCAGCGGTAGAGAACAATTAAAAGTGAAGGCCAGACAAGTAGCGCGTCTGGCTATGGTTAGGCGTGGGACTACCGTGTGGCAGAGCGGGCAGAGTATTGAGACGGCGATATTTGGGTAGCACTACACTGCGCCATCTTTAACGTGCACTTTTGAGCGAAAAATACGAAATGTCATTGCAGCTGCGGTTCCATTCACCTCATACTTGGATAAGGGTCAGGATTACGAAGGTGACGGCATAGTTTATTTCGGAAGGGACAAAGAACGCTGATAACCCACAGAGAGGTGTATCTGAAGGCAGTTGGCACGATGGTTTCCTACTTAGCCTAAAATGCTAGTAGGGCGCTGTATAGTGGGGAAATGGCGAAAGAACGGAGTGAAACGGTCAAAATCCTGCGAAGAAAAAGCCTCCGTTCTCAGTGACTTGTAAATCGATTTCGGACGAGTTTTCACCGCTACCGAAGATACGGCTGCATATGTGTACCCATATATGCATGCAGCATCACGGCCGCTTCATACCAATCCCTTCGCTTCATAATTTGCTTAGCAAATGAATGAATACGAGCGTCAGGAACGGTCGTCCATTTGTGGGCGGGCGGGCGTTTGGGACGTAAAGTTGTGGCTTGATAGGGCCCTTATAAGGGCACCTTCCTCGGGGAAACCGCTATGCAGCGCCTGCCCAGGGTC
>MU916558.1:9051-19210 GCA_036418165.1 Cooperia oncophora | reverse complement strand
GGTGCTTATTTCGATTAAATCCGATGAGTATTAAGAAAGTTATGATCGTTTAAAGTGAAACACTCAAAACGCTGAGAACTTTCCGGACAACCTAATACACTTCCCTAGTCGCTACGCTGTCAGACGATCTCAACGCTAGTGGTCGCTGGTGGAGGCTGCGCAAAGTATGAGCGCAGCCTTAGCGACGGATTATGTAGCAAAAATTATTTGCAATTGACAAGGCTACGCCCCTGACATTA
The DNA here is from genome assembly GCA_036418165.1 of Cooperia oncophora. Classification (NCBI taxonomy): domain Eukaryota; kingdom Metazoa; phylum Nematoda; class Chromadorea; order Rhabditida; family Trichostrongylidae; genus Cooperia; species Cooperia oncophora. Next base: position 18,971 of record MU916558.1, on the reverse strand, counting down.
AAGGGTCGAAACAGATTATTGTTAGTTACTTGTTATTACCAATAAATGACATAAACCCTAGAAAAGCTGGGCGTGGTTAGCGATTTGCTAACAACGCCTCGCTGACCTTAGCGATCAGTGGTATTATCCATGAAGTGCAATGCTCTTGAATCGAGAAAAATTGACAAATAGAGCTTACCTGTTGAGGAACATACGCCCGTGACTGTGAAGGTACAGGTTCTTCTATCCGCCGAGGACCCTCTGACATATCTTCCTCGGAAATAGCTGCTGACGACGGTCGCGACGACGTGTCACCAGAAGAGGCCAACTTCTGACGGCGAGCTGCCAGACGAGCTCGAAGCTGCTCATACGAACGAGTGATGGCGAGTTTTTCCTAAGAAATGACTCACTCACACACTTTCACCCACTAATTTGGACTGGATGTGAATGGGTGCTCTTTTCAGAAATAGTGACCTAATCTAGTGCAAATAGGGTTGAACCCCCGTTATAAAGAAGAACAACTGAAGGATTCTGGGCGCAGTTCGGCTTCGTTGGGTATTTCGCTGGCTCTCATCGATCACTGCCGATGCCTCCATAGAAGACCTGTTAATTTCCTTAAAGCCATCCAATAACAGGAGCTTCGTTTATACTTGACAAAAGTCTACTAGTCTCATCAAGATGAGACTTAATATTCAATTGGCGTTAGCAAAAGACTAGCGGATGTGTGAAATGCCACTCTCAAGCCGAACAGCGCCAAATGTTGTTCCATACAGGGTATCACAGATGGGCTCTAATCATGAACAGCACTTACCTGCGCTGAGACCCTCAGACGGGATTCCGCGTTCTCAAGACGGCTGCGTAGCTCGTTTCTTTCAGCCGTCAATGCTTCGAGCTGACTACTCTGAAAGATGGATCCAACTTGTATTTCGCATAGAAACGACTACGATATCGCTACTGGGGTAAAGCAACCCATATGGGCGATGAAAGGAATTGAACTCACAACTATGGAAAGTTCCCTGGAGTCGTACGAAGATGAGGGCGCTGAGGAGGAGCTAAAATATAATATATGAAAATTACACTGAAATGTGAACTGAAAATCTACAAGGAGCACGGCATGTCCTGCTGATGGGGGAGGGGGGGAATATGTGCGAAATGCGACCTTCCTCTCTGCAAACTTTCGCCTCTAGTACGCCCCTCGCCTTGCCTATCCTCCTGAACTCCCCCAACTTAATACCACTTTCCCAGGGTTTGTTTCCGAAAAAGTCTTCAACTCCCCCCCCCCCCAGAAAAACCCGTCCACCTAACTGAGGGGGGAACGCATAGTCCCTATCTACCAAAGTCCCTACCTCTGCTGCGCTAAACGCGCTTCTCGAGTTCTTCCTTTTCCATTTCCATCGCTCCCAGCAGTCCCTCAGTCTGTTTAAGACGATCTTGGCCTCTTTGCATCTCTTCGACTTTTCCCTTCTAACTCCATTCTTTCCTTTTCCAAACGGTTGACCACTTGTTGTAATCGCTCAGCTTCCTGTTGATATCTGCAATAAAGTTCTCAGTTAGAAATGCCTATTCAAACTACACAATAGGATTGGATTTGAACCCACTTTTCCGCTTGAAGACCGTACTCATCAACTGAGTCCAGAAGGCGAGCCTCGCTGTCTTTCAGGAGGTTGTTTCTGTAATTCCCTTTCTCCCAAGTTCTCGTCCGGCACTTCACATCAGTATCTTTGCCAGTATGTCTCCGCACTGAGATGCATTCTGTTTGGCTTCGTCAGCTGAACAGCTGACGCATCCTTTCTGGAAAAAAATATTCAAGCATTTCTTTAGGCATTCGCTCATAGAATCCCCTTGCGGTTATCTGCTTTATGGTTTTGTGATACGAGAGGTGAGGAATGGCGGCGAAAAGCACTGTATTTATCCTTTACTGCCCAGTTTTAAAGCTCGGGTCAGAAATTCGATCTGTCTGGAAACTAGTCCCCTAGCTACGAATATCGCACGAGCGCACAGCCAACTCGCCTGGCTGCCGCGCCACAGCCGCCGGCGCCCCAAATCGCCAAGTTTGCTGAAAACTCCTTCCAAAGGTCAGTCTCACCTCCTGAACACAAACATTCGGGATGCCAATGGAGTTAAGAATGGGGAAAGGTGGTGCACGAGACTGCGCGACCTGCTTTTGCTCGTCCACAAACTGCTTGGCACGAAATCCGCCTGAAGCCGAACTGGATCAAAACAGGCATTTGTGCCCGTCGCCTATAAATGCGGGCGTCACGCGGTTTCTAACCCTCTAGGTGAGGTATTCGTGTTCAAGAGTCTTCAGAAATCTGCCTTCCAAGAAAAAAAAACGTGGGTGAATTGGTCTAGTTTTTCGGAAGATTGAGGAAGTAAAAAGTAAAAAGCGCCTAAAAAACAGTGCAAGAACGGTCAAAGATCAGCAATAAAATGCCCTGCTCTACCCTGTAGTCCATGAAAGCAAACGCCGTCCACGGGCAGAAGGCTCGTTTCTTCTACGAGTTTTTTCTACGGCAATATAGTAATATCTCTTTCGAAGACATGCCCGCGACGCAAGTTAGAAGCGGGAAACGGTTATCTCCACCAAAATGGCGCTTAGCTTAACTCAAGCTAATAGCCTCGCTCAAGCACACAAGCTCAAGGAATATGCTCTTTTTCGTTGAACCTCGCCGGTAGCCGCCTACCGTCTGATGGCGCATTGGGCCAGGAAAGAGCGAAGTGGTGCTACACAGGGACGGACTCACGAAACACGAAACGTACCTCATCCTGTGTGATTCTCGCACGCAGCTGAACCTTCACGTCCTCCAGTTCTTCTTTAGCTTTCGCCAAACGTTCAATCAATGCCATGTTTTCGGCTTCGACAGTCTACAAATGGTTATTTTCGGACGCCGCGGGCTGAATCGATGGTCAGACATTCCATGTTGCGCAACGCGGGCGAAGACAACGCTGCAAAAATTGCGCACGCGCGCCTGTAAGACCTAAATGCGACTCAACGTCGAAGTGCTATCGCACGTAGGGCAACTAGCCAAGGGCTACTTTGATAGTTTCCTCGCTACGTCGCAACAAGGATGCCTTAAACGACATCTGTCCTGGTTGTCAGCTGTTTCGATACCTGAAGTGTTGCTTGTGCATCCTCGCAACGTCTGTTAGCCTCATTGTGCATCTCTGTCAGTTCTGAGTTGTTCGCCTTCTGCAGCTGCAGCTCAATCTTCAGATCATCGCATTTCATCTCACACGCCAGCAATTGCTCTTCTAGACGGATCTTCTCGTTCTCAGCGCTTTTCAAGCGCTCGTCTGGATTCGTCCGACGCTCGTCGCACAACGTCTCCAGCTCCGACTCACTTCGCTGATGCTCAGCCTCTACCAATTCCGTGCGTGATGCTACTGCCGTTCGAAGGCGCTCATTCTCGGCTGTTAATTGAGTGAGCTGATTTTGCTTCGCCTCTGCAGATTCAGCTTCGAGAAGCAGCTTTTCTTGCAGTTCGTCAACCTGGAAAACTCGTTCTCACAATGAAGAAAGAAGTTTGTGATAAAAAATTGCAACGCCTCTTGAAATGTCGCAGCACTTATGCTTGCGGCATTTAATTTAATGGGCGCGGCCCGCGTTTACAAACGAACTAGCACGGGGCATTCGTTTTCACACCGGATCAATTAATTACAATAGTTAATCAGTAGCAAATTAAGAGGGTGCTCCAATGGCAGGGTTCGCGCGCGTAAGATGGGGCATGTCCGCACGGCTGCGTTGGCACGTCGCCAAATCCTTTCTCCGTCAGTTGTTCAGGCAGGTAAGTGACCAACAACTGGTGAAAAACGGCTGGTACGAACGATATGATACAGCCTCATTGATTGCGAAAAAAAGAAGAAACGTACTGGCGCCGTGCCAAACTCAGTCGGCGCGGGACTCAGTCCCTCCTCAGAGAATCAGATACAAGCTGCCACTGAATCTATTCACTATCGGCAAAGTATGGCAGCGTTCACACTTCGCGACTTCGGCGCCGCTGTCGCGCGTTCGACGCGATCGATGCAGTCTGAAGCATGCGCATTTACCGTCGAATGCGCGGACCCGAAGGCGCTGCCGTCGGCGAAGTAATGAACGCTGCCTATCCATTACAGTCGCATCGAAGTGTATAAAGAAACAGGGCCGATGCATCAGCCAGTGTGGGTTGTGCTTACCTCACCGCTTCATAAGCAGTAAATCATCAGGTATTACCAGGAGAATGGCCCATACCCGTGAAAGCGGAACAACGCTCACCTGTGTTCTTAGAGTGGCAGCAACTCGTCGCAAATTGTCCGCCAAGGCCTCGGCTTCCTCCCTTCGCTGACGCTCTGCTTCCAGCTCGGCCTCCGCCTGAAAAACGATCAGTTAGCTAATTTTACGCGTTTTTGCGTTTTATGCACTTCCAATTTCTCGTAAGCGCCTGCATTCAGAGACGCGGGGGGAAATCCGCCAATAATCCATATTATATGAAAATGATGTTTGTCCACTGGCAAAAATGTTAGCTTAGCTTTTGGATGAATTTGGGCAGCTCTCACTGCGTAGTGTTCTGACACTACAACCCGTTGGAAGCGTCTTCCGCCTTTTCATTTTTGAACGCACAAAATTGGCGTGCTGTGAGGATGAATATTAATGACAGGACAGACAGGGTGATAACTAACACAATAGTGAACAAAAAAAAGCAGAAAGAGCCCGCCGTCATGCCTTGTACACAGTCCCTGCGCTGAACCGCGCTTGCACGTGCATAAAGCGAAGAAAGGAAGTGGTCGAACGACTTCTTCCTTGGTTGATGTCAGTCGCTTTTCTCCTGCCACTCAGCCCGCTCCACTCTCACTATTCGAAAGGGCGAGAGTAGGAAATAAGCCATCACCACTAAGCCTCAAGGATCAAAACTGGGCGTTGCAATGGCCAGTGGGCGGGGCGGTGCCTGAAAGTGGTACACCCTCCCTGCTTGCGGACAGGACAATCACGTCCAAGAAATGTATCTAAATCAAGTGCACGCAGAGCTACCTCTAGAGTCTAATGAAGACAAGGAAGCTAATACATAAATTCTTTAATGTTGTTTCTTCATCGCTTGTGTATTCGAAGCTTGCTTTCCATAATGAAGAGAAAAAAAATTTTACTCGTAGCACTTCTCGTTGAATGTTCATCGGAAGTGGATTCCTCAGAAGCGTCGTCTAAATATCTTTGAATTAAATACAATAATCAAAGAAGTGAATGTGTCCTTTTTTGGGCCAAAAGAACAAGCGATCAAGCCAGTTCGGCTGCCGTTGAAGGGGCATGTCAGGCGTATGGGTCCTGGCGGCACGGACCATACACACTTTCCAACCAGTTGTTGAAACGAAGCAAGCGAATAGGACTGTGACATATCGTTCGTATTAGTGCGTTTTTCAAACAACTGTTGTCGCATCACCGCCCCCCGCTTGCCTTCATGCCACAGCGAACCAGATTGTACCGTCGGCTCATTCAATTGCAGACCGGTGGGTGCATGCCCCCCGCGCAGCGCGGCTCATACACAGCCGCCCGCACCGGTCTGCCAATGAAGAGACCGGTACATACTCGAGTGAGCAATGTTTTGCAAGATAGAAAAGCCGTGCTGTCGTGCTGCATATTGAAAACTGCTAGCAAACCCGCGTAAGAAAAATTCTGGCGGGGCGGTTGTGCGCTAACACGCCATGTGGAAGGTCTGAGTGAAAGTGGAAGTAAACGCCCTCTTCAGCCACCCCACCAAATGAGCTGGGACAATACCGTCCGCCTTCACCAATCGTGACCACTCCCTCTAAGCCGTGAGCGACTCGCGTGCACTAGCACAGCCATTTTACGTCACTTGAAGGAGGCACTGCACTACAACCACATAAAAAAGCACAGCTATGACCGCGCTGTGCACTGCCGCCAACGTCATTCCCTGAAGAGTCTTGAAGAATTACCTGCAGGTCAGACTTCTCAGTTGCGATCTTCTCGAAACGTTCTCGTAACACTGTCAATTCCTTCTCGGCGTCCACAAGAGCACAAACTTTCTGCCCGACTTGCAGTTCTAACTCGGCAATTCTTTGATAAGCCTGTAAGCGGGATTTTTATGCTGGACGAATATGATAATAATTGCTACAGCCTATAACACTATCACATAAAGAGAGTTAATGCTCACCTCAGATCGTGATTCTACCAACGGCCGCCTTATACTCAGCCGCTGCTGTTGTCGTGGTGTCCCACTCGTCACCCCAGGCATTCTCAGTTCTCGATTCTAACTCAGCAATTCTAGCATTCAAACGTTGCTGCTCTTCAGTGTGTAGCTGGGCTTGCTTTTTCATCTGAAATTTCTGTCAGTGAGTACATCTGGACTCAAACCGGCTTACTGAATGCGATGGGACCTGTACCACTTGCCTTGCGAGGCCAGCCGTTGTACAAATCAGTGTTCTTATCTTCCCAGACGGACTGATAGCGGCAAGAGAAGGAGGAAGGGTGGGGGGGGGCGAGGAAGAAGGCTCCGTTCGCTACTGGGCGGGAGGCCGATAACCCAAACTTTTATGCCCCGACCGCTAGCGCGTTCTAACAAGGGAGGTGTTTCAGGTCATGACGCGCTTTTTGGAAATGGTTTATTGCTTGTTGTAGGGGTCCATACAAGGGTCACAAAAATGGGTTTCATTTTTGCTATGCGTTTCTGGGTAGGTCAAAACTCAGTGAAAAGAATTTGACAAGAATGGGCGGATTTAACAACCTTAATGGGCTCCTTTCTGCTTGTAACTTCGAGCATGCATAGTTTATGAGGTGGTCACTAATTAGGCCTCAAAATAGATTCGATTAAAGTCAAAATGTAAGTATCATGTGGTAACACACTTGGCATGCACCGACGCAAGAGTGATGTTTTTGTCAGCGCTCCCTTCATGACCATTGCTTGCGGATCAGATGGCGTAGCGGATAGCACGATGGGTTCTGTATGGCACGACAATGCGGGACTCGGTTCGGATCCTCATTGCGGCAGCAGTTTTGCATCTGTATCAACGCAACGAGACGTGAACATTTCCGGAAACAAGGTTCTCCACACAACTGTGCTGGTTTGTAAGGTGTCATCCAGGAAAGGCCAATAGGACAGCCTGGCCATTTGCAGTGAGTGCATATCATTGTACTCGTCTTGACACAATGAACTCGAAACTACCTTTAAAATTTGCGGAACGATTCTCTGAGCGGACTTATATAGGTTTTCCTTCGCTGTTTTTCTTCTTGCGGGTGGGCTGGCGCAGTGAATTTGCACCTGTAGCGCGACTCACAGCTCTCTCCGTGCGAAATAGATATCATATTCGTGTTCAGGGGGTCAAACAACCTCTAGAAAAGAAACCTTGAGGAAATCCGAGGTTCTGACTCAACTTCGAAAAAATGGGGTAGAGATGGTCGCGCCTGGATGATAGCCAATAATCCGACTAGCATACTGGTGATGACTGGTCTTTGCACTGAAATAACCCTTCAGTCATGTCTTTTCGCAAAGAACAATACCTGGCTCACTTGTATGAGCCCCCTGCATGGCCGCCGGCATTCATTTTCCTGATTACCGAAGAAATAGCATGAAGACCAGTCATCCATGGTGGGTGGACCCCGCCTGCTGCCAAATGTCCATAGAATGGCCCACATTTTCCAAGTAAGGTCGAAACGTCAGACTTGGCTAGAAATTAGTCCCCAGGGGTAATCCAACCCGCTGAACATAAATGTGATGGTATTTCATTGCAATAACCCTTCTGACATGAACTACGAGGGGCAGCACAAGCACGCTTTCTGGCCACAATGTGGCCACAAGTATATGCCTTCAAATGGCATATACTTGACTTATTTCTACTGCCAGACACACAGGCACGCGAATGAATGGAAAGCTGAAAAATGCAAAACATTTTCCGCGAGAAGGATCCGATCCACAAAGTGCTCCGCGAGAAGGATCCGATCCACAAAGTGCCCCTTGCCGTGCCATCCAGAACCCGTCGTGTTATCCACTGCGCCATCCGATCCGTTTGCAGTGGTGGTGAAGGGTTTGCTGACAAAAACATCACTCTTGCGTCGGTGCATGCCAAGTGTGTTACCACATGATACATTTATGCCATAAATGCGACAAGCCCAATTTTGAGGGCCTAAATCAGTGACCACCTCACAAACTATGCATGCTCGAAGTTAGAAGCAGAAAGGGAGCCCATTAAGGTTGTTAAATCCGCCCATTCTTGTCAAATTCTTTTCACTGAGTTTTTGACCTACCCAGAAACGCATAGCAAAAATGAAACCCATTTTTGTGACCCTTGTATGGACCCCTACAACAAGCAACAAACCATTTCCAAAAAGCGCGTCATGACCTGAAACACCTCCCTTGTAAGCCGTGTCACTTGACCACGACCTACACCACCTTCTGCCTCTGAAAAACGGCTTTAGCTTCCATTCGATTTGAACATCCTACCTTATTTAATCAACGTTAAGAGTGGATAGATGCGCCATTAAAAGGTTCATGACCATCCAAGATAGCTTCGCTACGATGTACCTCACTCAATAATGTAGCCAACGGTGCTAAAGCGGTAGCGGCTTCGAAGAAAAAAAAAAAACCAAAAAACACACCACAATCTTTTGAGACATGGTTCCAGTTCCAGAGTTGAAAGCATCAGGGGTTCTTAAATTAGTTCTCTAATGTATTGTGGAGTGCTGTACGGCCAGGGTCCACCATCGCGAGGCGGAAAGCTCTTCTTCAATATGACCCTTTCCTGCCCCAGGTGGAGCTGAATCAAATGCGGCGACTCCAAAGCTTGAAAATTTCACTATAGCCGGCTCCGAAGCCCCGACCCTCCGCCTCTCCAATCTGCTCTCTTTGGCATTTGACCTGTTTATCTTGACCGTTAATCACTACTCGTAGGGCCATTCCCGTAAAACTACAAGCCCGTCCCAAAGAACTTAACTGACAAGGACTTCCTCACGAAACTTCACCAACCTCTCTCAATTCTTTTTGCAGCTCGTTGACCTGTTGTGAAGCGTCCTCTAACTCTTCACGGCATGTATCAGCAGTGCTCAGTTCCTCTTCCAGAGCACTAATTTTGGCTTCCTGTTTTCGTATCGTTTCCTGCTGCTCACGCTCAATCTTTTCCATTTCCAGGAGTTTTTGGCGCAGGGCAGAGATCTCGGATGTGTTTTGAGGTTGCGCACCACCCCAACCCCATTCCTCATCTGGCCGGTCTCCGCCTGCAAACAACGCGTCTCTTTCATTCTGGAGTTCCTCGAGTTCTTTTCTTACTGCTTTCAACTCGCCTTCAATTTTCGTTCTTTCTCACGAATATGCGTTCCATCATTTCAGAAGATTCGCGTTCACGTTGGACTTGCTTCTGCAGAGCCAATTGCTTTCTGACCTCTTCCAGTTCTTCTTTCACACGTGACAATTCGATTTTCGGCCTGAGCAGACTGTGCACCACTGCCCGACCCTTCGAAGCCCCAACCGTCCTCCCCCGACGTTTTCAGGACTAATTGTCTACGTGCCTCGTCCAGCTCTTTCTGAAGAATTAGCACTTCATCTCTGGCCGCTTCCAACTGTTGCTGAAGGTCACTTTCCATGGCGGAATCCACCCTATCGCTGAGTCCCCACTGACTACCATCGCCACTGGTACTCTGTACAGACACATTGGCCTGCTCCACTTCTCTTGCGGTAGAGACTTTCTCGGCTTCCAACGCCTCCACTTTCTTCTTTTCACTAAGGCATTCCTCCTCGACTTCCTGGAACTTTTCTTCTACTTCAAGCAGCTGATCTTCTAGACACATAATCCGCTCATTGAGCAGTTTCTCTACATTCTGCAGACGTTCCACCTAAGAAGTCATCAATCCTTCATTGTACTGGGAATTGAATAGACTGGAATTTGAATAACGAACCTCTTCTCGCAATTCGACAGATTCTTTTACTGATTCTTCCAAGCTTGTCGACGCCGACGAACGTGTTCCA